>VYXC01003455.1:2460689-2493414 GCA_013397175.1 Platysteira castanea | reverse complement strand
CCGGGCCGGGCCGGGCCGGGCCGGGCCGGGCCGGGCCGGGCTGGGCTGGGCTGGGCTGGGCTGGGCTGAGCTGGGCTGGGGGGCTCTGCTGGGGTGCTCCTTCCTGGGGTGTCTCCCACTCTGCTCTACCGTCAGAGCCCCTCAGAAAGGCATCCCAAGCTCAGAGCCCTCTTCCTGCTGCCTCTCCCAGCCCCAGCAACAAGAGAACTCCCTCATCCCCTGCTCCTGGGGTGGGACTGTCACTGCCCTGTGGCCACTGCCCCGAGGGGAACAGTGATCCTCAGCACCACCTCCAGGCATCTGCACCTTGAATCCCTGATCTAACCCCCCTCGCACGAGGGCTGGGGCCAAGCTGGAAACATCCAGCACCCCCCAACATCCCCCCAGCTCCTCCCTGCATCCCAAGAGCTTTTCCATCCATGCACAAACTCGGATACAACAGAGCACGGAGCTCCTGGCATCACCTCACTGTTCCCTCTGTGGGACAGGACACCTGCAAGGGGATGACAGCGTATCCTGGGGACCACCCCAGGGATCCCTGTCCTGGCACTTCCCCACTGCCCAGGTTGGGTTTCCAGCATCAGAGCGGCCCCTGCTCCTCCCATCACCTGTGTGGTGTTTGCTGAGCTGCACAGGGAGCATCCTCCAGCTCCCGCTCTCTCCACTTCCATGCCTGTTCCTCCTGTTTCTGTGGGACTCACCTGCTGCTGGTTCCACATGGGATTCGCTGGAGGAGATGATGGGAAGCAATAATGGAAGGAACATAGAGCGACCTTCACGGCCTGAGCAGCACCAGGCTCTGGAACCTCCTTTGTGCTCAGCCAGGGTCACCCCTGAGAGGCTCTTCCCTCGCTCCGGTCTGGATCCTGCTGAATCCTTTGCCACAGCACTGGAAATCCATGGATGGTGGGTTTGGGTATCCCTGGCTGTGCCACAGACCCACCTTGGTGCATCTTCTCAGATCTGAGCAATGCCTTCTGAAGATGTCAGGATTTGGATACTGAGGTGGATGTTTCCCCAGGTGAAATCCCAGTGGGAATGGGGGATTTAAACCAAAGCAGCTCACAGCTTGGTGGCACCATCAGAAGCCCTGAGCACTTGCTGCAGCCTCACTTGCAGGACAGTAAGGAGTCTGCATTCCCCAATTCTATTCACCACTTTGTTAAAGCATGGGATTTGTGATGAAGCCATGGCTGCCCTTTGCCTTCTGCCCCGAGGTTTGGTTGTGGTGGGGCTGGAGGAACACGGTGATGCCGTTTGCCCTTGGCTGACTTCGCTTTGCACCTCCAGGAAGGAAAGGCAGGCACAGCATCGATTATTCCTCAGTCACTTTGAAATAAATCTATGATGCTCATAAGTGGGTGAAACCTCCAGAAAGCACAGGCTGAGGTGCCATAACCCCTCCTGCAAAAACCTGCCAGCAACCATCGGTGCTGCAAATTGAGTGTATCGTAGGGTGGCATTTGCCAGGGCTGATGGATTTTGTAAGATTGTTAATCTGCTGTGGGCACGGAGGAGTTTCTGCCTCACCAGAAGCACTGCAGAGCCCGTGTCCTCTCTAGTGTGGCCAAGGAAGGAGCCCAGGGCAGGGTCCTCGTGGGACTCAGGAATCCATGGCTTTCTCTCCCACTCCATGGGTTCAACAAAGCTGCTGCTGCTGTTGAGGGCTGAAGAGCAAAGTCCACAGCAGCTCCACATCCAGAGGCAGGCAGCCGAGGGTCAGGGCTGGGTGTCTGTGGGCAGCCTCTCCTCGGCCTGACACACAGACAGCACCTTTCTCCACCACCTGTGGATCCTCCTGTTGGCAGAGCAGCTTTGGGAGCAGCAGGATGCTCCTCTTGAGTGGAACAAGCTGCAGTTTAACCCCGTTCCTCCAGCACAGCACCTCTGCCTTCATTCCTGTGGCCAGATGGACCTCAGCTGGACGGGGACTCTGCCAGCTGGAGCAGCCTCAGGACACATCCTGCTGGGATCCCCACGGCCAGAGCGTGTCCTCCTCCACGGTGCTCCCTGCAAACTGGCTGCTGCCCACCCCTGCCTGCTCCCAGCACTTCAGTCAGGACCAGGAGTTGGATTGCAGGATGCAGAACCAGCTGGAGAGACTGATGGGGATGCAGGGAGGAAACAGAAAAAAAAAAAAAAAATACAAACCATCCACATGTCTTTAAAACCAAAAGAAAATCCTTTAAAATCTCCAGAGCTTATTTTTATCCTTGAAGGAGCAGCTTCAAAGCCCCAAACTCATGCCATGGGTGGCCTAGGCAGTGCCACCCCATGCTGTGCCCACCCCAGCCCAGCAGAGAGCTGAGAGCCAGGGCAACCCCGGGGCTATTTATAGCAGGGTAGAAATGAACCCTGTTTTTATATCGTTATGCCTTTTGCAGAGATCTGGCTTTTTCCAGGGAAATATTTCAGGAATCCTGAAGGAAGCAGGGAGGCAGGGAGAGCTGTATTTTGGGTTGGAAGGCTGGGAAGGGCCTGGCTCAGCCAGGGCAGCGACCGTGTGGATGCAGGGCTTGCATAACCACTGCATTTTTTTCCCCCTCAGTAATCCCTCGCTTGCTGCCACCCCGGGGGAGCAGCCTGTGTGTATGGCAGGCAGGAGAGCAAATATGGTAAAATATTTGGGCAGCTTCCCCAGGGAAAAATCCTGAGTCATTCCTGTGCGCCGCGCTGGGGTTTGCTGTCCCTGGCTGTGGCAGGGTTAAGGTTGTGCCTCACTTATCCTCGGGAAACCTGGTTCAGGGCAGCAGGCTGGGGGCTCAGGGCTCTTCTGCTGGAGCCACAGGGCCACATCCTTGGGCACAGGGAATTTTCTGCCTCCTTTGCCTCAGCAAGGAGCTGGAGCGGGAGGGAAATGCTCCAGCTCCCCTCTGACCATGCCCATGTGGACTTCATGCTGTGGCTGACCCAGTCCAGTGGAAAGACAAACAAACTGGGAGAGGGAACAGGCTCCTGTGAGCTGCACATCCGACCTGTCCCTCCAGTTCCTAGATGTCTCCCAGGATAGCACTGGAACACCTCTGGGAGGGTTCATCCCCTCTCACAGCCAGACTGGACTAACCAGGCTCAGCCTGCTTCGGTGGAGAAGGGTGATGGAAAAATCCCAACCAGAGCCCAGCTGCGGGGCTGAGCAGGGAAACAGAAAAACCACCACCACCACCACCACCCAGCAGCCCTTTCCAGCCCCCAGTGCCATTCCTGGGCTGACAAATGCATGGTCAGGCCTCACTTGCTCAGGCTCTGGCTGGGGTCTGGCCGGGCTTCCCACTTCCCACTCTGCAGCCACTCCACCCCAGCCTGGGTTAATGTCCTACTCCTTATCAGCCCCCAGCTCCTGTTTGCTCTCACGGATGGATCCTGGCCCTTTCAGTGTAAACTGAGCTGCGTTTTCCCTTTATCAGGACTGGCTGCTCTGGACATGGGCTGGACAGTGTTAATGAGAAACCACAGCTCTGTCCTCTGCCAGCTGGAATAAGTGACCTTTCAGTTCCACAGTCCCAGCCGTGGAGGTCTAGAGGTTGAGGAGAATGCTGATTGAGTGCAGGGATGGTTTGGGAAAAACCAGGAACTTGGGAGGCTCCTTCAGCTCCACCTACCAAAAAGGATGGGGTTGAACCTTGATTTTAGGAGGTGGCGGGCAGGATGTTGCCAGATGGCCTCATAGCATCCCTGGTCACTGTGAATTTGGTCACAGAGGCAATTTGTGGCTTTTAGTGATCTTTTTTCCCCTTTTTAGTGATCTTTTTCTCCTTCCTGGGACCTCCAGCTTCAGGGAAAAAACTCTGTCAGAGACGGTCAGAGACTCTGACCACCTCAGCCATCTCTCCTTGCCTCAGTTTCCCCTTATCCCCACCGTGCTCTGCTCCTGGCACCCTCCCCACTCCCCAGCAGACTCCAGGCTCGGAGCAGGGAGGTTTTCCATCGCGTGGCTCACCCTCATCCCCAGAACCTCTCTCTTCCAGGAGACACAGGCTCTACAGGGAGGAGCTCAACCTGACCTCCCCGGCGGCTCCTCTGCCGCTGCGGCCCGAGGCCAGCTGGCTGCAGTTCCACCTGGGCATCAGCCGGGATGGGCTCTACCCCCGCTCCAGCCCCGCCGTCACCCGGCTGCTCCGGGACATGCAGGAGCTGCCCACCATCAGCGCCGGTGAGCACCCTCCTGCCGCCGGGATGGGGATGGGGATGGGGATGGGATGGGGATGGGATGGGGATGGGGATGGGGATTGGGATGGGGATGGGGATGGGGATGGGGATGGGGCTGGGAGGGCTCCGGGCCCCGCAGGTCCCTTCTGGGAGCCTGGGAGCGGGGTCAGCAGCAAGAGATGGAGCCTGGCGGGTCTCACTGCTCCTCCTGCCCTTGCAGACTACAGCCAGGATGAGAAGGCGCTGCTGGGAGCCTGTGACTGCAGCCAGAGTGAGTGTGGCACTTGGGGTCCCTGCTTGTCCCCGCATGCCATCGCTCGGGCTGGCCCCGGTCCCCAACCCCTCCATCCTCGCCTCGGCCAGGGAAATGCCAAGCCAGGCTCTGCTCCCTCCCATTAACCCCCAGCACCCCAGCAGAGGCTGGGATCACAGATCGTAGAATTATTTGGGTTGGAAAAGGCCCCGAAAATGATGGAGTCCAACCCAAGTGCCACATCCATACATTTTTTTAGCACTTCCTGGATGATGAGTCCACCACTCCCAGGAGCAGCCTGTTCAATGCGGGTATCAGGACACCAGTACACCACTGGTTTCTACTGGGGAGGGACGAAAAGGTCCCCAAGGGGATGTAACAGAGGGCTGTTGGGAGAGGGGCTGGAGGGAAATCTTCTCCATGGCACAAGGGAGAGAAGGAAAATAACTGGAAAGAGAGAGAGGAGGGTAGCTGGGAGGGGTGATGGGATGCACTCATGGGGTTGGAAAGCCAGGTCGTGCTGGGGTGTGTAAATGGGGTGTTCCCAGGAGTTACCATCCCATTTCCCAGGCAGTTACCATCTCATTTCCAAGGCAGTTACCATCCCATTTCCCAAGCAGTTACCATCCCATTTCCCAGGAGTTATCATCCCATTTCCCAGGAGTTAACATCCCATTTCCCAGCCAGTTAACATCCCATTTCCCAGGAGTTACCATCCCATTTCCAAGGCAGTTACCATCCTATTTCCCAGGAGTTACCATCCCGTCTCCCAGGAGTTATCATCCCATTTCCCAGGAGTTAACATCCCATTTCCCAGCCAGTTACCATCCCCTTTCCCAGCCAGTTACCATCCTATTTCCCAGGAGTTACCATTCCATTTCCCAAGCAGTTACCATCCCATTTCCCAGGAGTCACTATCCCATTTCCCAGGAGTTACCATCCCATTTCCCAGGAATTACCATCCCATTTCTCAGGAGTCACTATCCCATTTCCCAAGCAGTTACCATCCCATTTTCCAGGCAGTTACCATCCCATTTCCCAGGAGTTACCATCCCATTTCCCAGGAGTTAACATCCCCTTTCCTCCCCAAGTCGTGAAGCCCAGCGGTGTGCACCTGAAGCTGGTCCTCAGGTTCCAGGATTTTGGGAAAGCCATGTTCAAGCCCATGAGGTAAGGCCGGCAGAGCCCCCTGAGCCCCTGCAGGGAGGGCTGTGACCGTCCTTGGCATGGACAGCCACCCCACAGCCACCCCACAGCCACCCCACAGCCACCCCACAGCCACAACTTCCCCCTCCTGCCCTCAGCCACCTGGGCAGCTGGAAAGGTTCCACTGTTTTTCATTTTTCTTGGCTGCTCACACCGCCCCAGGAACACACGTGGGTAAACACCGGCGTTCCCACACCGCTGTTGATGTTGGAAATTTCTCGGTTCGTGGGTGCCAGGTGGCGAAGGACCTTGGGACACTTGTTCTCCTGAGATCTGTGCCGTGAGGGACTGCTCATTGCCTCCTCTTCCCCAGCAGATTCTGGGTTTTTTCCTTGGATTCCCCAGAGTGTTTCCAAGAAACAGCCATCAAACAGGGTTTAAATTGCTTCTGCGCTTCTTTGCAGCCCCTTGGGACTCTTCACATCGATTCCCTCTCACTTTGCTGTCCCTGTGTGAGCAGAGCAGCTGGCAGCACGTGGACTGGGATAAAGTCCTCACCCAGAAGGCAGCCAGCTCCTGTGTGACAGCCAGAAAATTGAATTTAATGCATTTCCCACTTCAGGGATGGGAGAGCATCAGACCTGAGCCCTCCTCTGTCTCCCAGGGGAATATGACAAACACCCACCTGAAACTCTGTCCTCAGGGGGTCAAAGCTCTGGCACAAGGAGATTTAAAGCCCCCAGCCAGCCCTTCTGCCTCCCTCACCCAGCTGGCACCACCAGGGTGCGAGTGCTGCTCCCTGGCACGGCGGGCGATGGCTCCAGCTCGGCACCGAGCCCTTGGGGTGCAGCCTTGTCCCCGGTGTGGCCACGCAAGGGCTGTCCCCGAGCCCACCAGCTGTCCCTGGGTGTGCTGTCCTTGTGCCACCACTCAGTGTCAGGTTCACCCCCTGCTTTCTCCCAGGCAGAAACGCGAGGAGGAGACTCCCGAGGACTTTTTCTACTTCGTGGACTTCCAGCGGCACAACGCCGAGATCGCCGCCTTCCACCTGGACAGGTAGGGCCCGGCCCAGCCCCTGCCTCCTCCTGCTGCTGCCAGCACCTGCTGCTGTGCCCACGAGCTTTGGGAAAAACCCTGCAGAGCCCTGCAGAGCTCAGAGAAGGGATTGCTCTGCGGGACCCCGAGGAGCTGAGGGGTCATTTAGGGCAGGAGCGGCTCTGGATCTCACCTGACACCCCAGAGTCAGCTTTGCCTTGGCCACTGCGTGAGAAGAGATGAAGCCCAGGTGGGAAGAGGTCAGGTTCTCACCTGGCTGTCACACATTGTCCCTCCCCTGCATCCAAGTGCAGAGCTGAGCTCTGGGCGCAGCCCGGGTGCCCTCCTGGTGAGGCAGGCACACACTCAGTCAGCAATCAGGCTGTGCTTAGGTTGATAAACTGCAGCGATGCCATTTTAAGCCCTCAGAAAACAAGCAATTAACCTGGCACCTCTTCCCAGCAGGGTCTGTGCTTAATAAAATCAAAAATACCCTTCTCAGAAGATGAGGGCAGCAGCCTTTCTCCCCGTGATGGGGCGAGCATTGAACACCAAGAGAAGGTGATCCCTGATGGTCAGGGTGGGTGGGGGTCTCCAGTTTCCATGGGATAGGCAGGACTAGACTAAGTCCTGTGGCTCAGGCCCTGAGAAAGGGAATGAAGGGAGCTGAAATCCCTGCCCCAACAATCCCCCCCAATGACTCTGCTTGACTCAGCCACCACCACCTCGCCCCTGCAGCTCCCCTGCCACAAAAATGAGGCCAGACTGCTTTTGTGAAGTGCTCTGTGGTTTTTAGAGCTGAAAGATGCTGGATAAAAGCAAATATTTTTTTCTCTCTAAACATTGCTCAATAAGTAACAGGCTAAATCCTGTTCTGTGCCCAATTCCCAGGAGCAGAGGGCATTACCCAAGGAGCCAAGCAGAGCATTAGCCAGCTCACCCCGTGTTACTGACTCAGCAATCAGCAGCAGCTTCCCTTTGACTGCCAGGAATGCTTTCCTGCCCCAGGCCCTGAGGTTTTTAAGAGTATTTTTGAGGAATTAGCTGGGCATGAGTGCCTCTGGAGGCGGGGTGCCTCCTCAGCCACATTGTCCTGGGATCAGCATCTCTGCTCTGTGTCAAATCAACATCCCAGAAGGGCCTGAAGGGCTGCTTTGGCCCGTGGGGGACCCTGTGTGTGTGTGCAAGGGGATGGGAGAAACCGAGGCAGTGTTAGGGGAAGAGACTGGAATCCTGGAGAACACCCAGATCGTTCCAGGCAGCAGCTATTAAAATACCAAAATCCAAACAGAGCCACTTTTTGGCCTGGGGGCAGAGTGGCTTTTTGCTGGAAAGGGCCTGGGTGCAGTGATCCAAAGGCCCCTGGTTCCCTGACGGAAGGGACGAGGGCAGCACCCGCAGCAGCATCCCCTGGCAGCCCCCGCTGTCCCCTCTGTGCAGGATCCTGGATTTCCGAAGGGTGCCGCCCACGGTGGGGAGGCGGATCAACGTCACCAAGGAGATCCTGGAGGTCACCAAGAACGAGGTCCTGCAGAGCGTCTTCTTCGTGTCGCCAGGTGGGCGAGGGCTTGGCTCGGGATGAGGCATTAGGGGCCCAGTTATCTTCAGGGTCCCTTCACACCTAATCCCAACCTGTGCTGGTCCCTGATTCCTGCCCGGGAAGGGCAGGGGCTGCAGGACTCGTGCTGCGGTGCAGAAATGAAACTCCCGGGTGAAACATGCACAACGATGTGGTTGCAGCAGGGGTTTCCTCTCCCAGCCTCCAGCTGGAATCATCTGCAAGATCTACTCCTTTGGCCTTTTTTCTTAACCTTGCCCTTAGCACGGGACCCAAATCTGTGGTTTGGCAGGTTGACATCCATGACAGATGCTTTGGGGTTTACCTTGTTTTCCCTTGGGTTCCCCAGAGTGTTTCCAAGAAGCAGCCACCCAACAGGGGTTTTAAATCGCTCTGCACTTATTTGCAGCTCCTTGGGACTCTTCACATCTGTTCCCCCTCACTTTACTACCCCTGCCACAAGAAACAGTCACTGTCCCACGGTGGGGAAGGGCTCAGACCTTGCGTCCTCCTGGAGATCACAGCCCCTTTTCCCCCATTTCTGCTCTCCTCCCAGCCAGCAACATCTGCTTCTTCGCCAAGTGCCCGTACATGTGCAAGACGGAGTACGCCGTGTGTGGGAACCCTCACCTCCTGGAAGGCTCCCTCTCTGCCTTCCTGCCGTCCCTCAACCTGGCCCCACGGCTCTCCATCCCCAACCCCTGGATCCGCTCCTACTCGTTTGATGGAAAAGAGGAGTAAGTGGGTAAATGATGCTGCTGCTTCCCATATCTGCGCTGCAGGGTATGGACACACGGACAGACCCGCAGAAATAATCCAGGCAGAGGAAGGCTGAGGCTCAGGGTGCCCATAATTAGGGTAATAATTAGGGTAATAATTAGGGTAATAACCCTTGAAGCCTGGGCATTGGCTGCGTTTGGATTCCAGTCTCCTGCGGGCACAAGGGGAGATTTATTTCCTCCTCCTCTACGTCTTCACACGGAAGATGGGTTTGAGGGAATTTTTGGGACATGGCAGCAGCAGCTGAGGGCGTCTCCCCTTCTCCATTTCCTGCAGGTGGGAAGTGAATCCTCTCTACTGCAACACGGTGAGGGAGATCTACCCCTACAGCAACAGCAACCGGCTGCTCAACATCGTGGACATGGCCATATTTGACTTCCTAATAGGTAGGGATGGAGGGGGAAAGGACCTTCCTCCCTTCCTTCCTTCCCTCCTTCCTTCCTTCTTCCTTCCTTCTTCCTTCCTTCCTTCCTTCCCCCCTTCCTTCCTTCTTCTATCCTTCTTCCTTCCTCCCTTCCTTCCTTCCCTCCTTCCTTCCTTCCTCCCTTCCTTCCTTCCTTCCTTCCTTCCATCCCTCCTCCCCTCCCAAGCCATCCCTTCTCCTCCAGAGACAGTTTGGAGGGGCTGCTGTCTCCCCACAGCCAGCACAGCCCCTCCGATGTGGGGGCACAGGGGAGCCCCCAGCCCCTCCCCAGCCCACTCCCCAGCAAGGGGACAGCAGCAGCTCTGAGCACTGCAGACACTTCCAGCCCGGCAACAAATACTCCATGCAGACCTGAAAGAAAGCTTGGGCTAGTTTAGAAAATTCCCTGCAAGGCAAACTCTGTCCCTCGGTGTGCCCTTGCAGGGAACATGGACCGGCACCACTACGAGATGTTCACCAAGTTTGGGGACGATGGCTTCCTCCTGCACCTGGACAATGCCAGAGGGTGAGGCAGAGGGGGCAGGAGGTTGGGACACGGGAAGGAGGAGGGCACCACTAAGCTCTGCTTCACCCCCCAGGTTCGGGCGGCATTCCCACGATGAAATCTCCATCCTGGCTCCGCTCTCCCAGTGCTGCATGTAAGTCCCAGCTCCACCTTCCTTCCCGGGAATGCTGGTGTTCCCGCTGTCACTGGGAAGTCACCCAGGCCTGGCTCTGTCCAGCAGAACAAGGAGGACCCTGCTAATCCCAGCCAAGGGGCGGGCTGGGTGCTGGAGCACGGGAATCACAAGTGGAAAAGCATTCACTGACAGAGCAGGGAGCACTGTCCATTGGAGCAAACCCTTCCAGAAAGTTCCAACAGCCTTTCCCAGCCCATCAACGTGAGGTGCTCTCAGGAAGCACAGAAATCTCCATCCAAAATCCTGGTGGAACTTTGATGCACTTAATCAAGCTTCCTCTTCTCATGGCATGAAGAAGGTCATAAATTTAACCTTATGTTCCCCCCTCATTAATTCACATAAATCAGCAGCTGAAAGTTAAATTTAAGAGGCAGAAGCAGTTCCTCTTCCCTGGGGTTTCTCTTCAGGAGATGTGTAGCCTTTTTTCCCTGCTGTACCTGCTCCTTGTCCCCCTCGGGGTGGTAACTGCACTCTCCTCCCACACCTTTAATTTTAAGAGCTGTTATTTGCACTCAGCATGTCTTTTCATTTCTAACTGCAGGCTCACAGGGAATCCTGCTCTTGAAATTTCGTGCAGTTTGAAGTTAACTCTCCCTCTTAATTTGACCTGCATACCGTAATATCCACAGGTCACATCATCCCTGTTCTTCCAGATCCACCTCCCAGAAACCACTCTTAATTTAATTCTTGTGAAAGGCAGTGGAAGGAGGCCCTGAACACCTTGTCATAAGCAAACTAGGGCCAGCAACAGCATTAAAGCAACTTGTGCTGCCTGAGGGAGACACACAAACCCTCATTTCCCACAAGAGCCGATCCATTTGGAGTGGGAGAGCACCTAAAACCACTTGGACAGGAAAGGAAGAGGTTTTCCTTGAGTAAGCACACAGAGGCCACAAATTTCAGCCTGCCCTGACCAACAGCCTGGACTCAGCCAGGGAACACCCCTCCTTGCTCCAACACCAAGCTGAGCCACGGGAGCTCCTCCAGCCACTCCGAGTGGGAGCTCTGGGAGCACAGGGATGCTGCAGGCAGCCTGCTTCCTTCCCTGTTAAACACACCCGGCTCTTTCCCAGCTCAGTTCGGCTCCGAGTCTGGCTTCCAGCAGATTTGGGTCTGTATTTTTAGCTGCTTTCACAGCTCCCAGCCCAGCCCTGTCCCACACGCTGGAGCCTGCAGGTCTCCTCTCCCAGCGCAGTGAGTGGCACAAATACAGACGTGCCATGGGCTGGTCCTTTCCCTGAAAGCATCAAAACCCTCCTGGAGGCACAGCCCGGCCTGAAAACAGCCCCAGTGAGCCTGATGAAGTCCCTGGGAGTCTCGGGGTGAAAGGTTCAGCAGCTCAGCACAGCCACAGGGCCACAGTGGGAGCAGAGCAGGGCTGGGGCAGCGTTTCCATCTCAGCCCTCTCCGTGCTCTGCCTGTTTGTGTAGCTGCTCCAGCCTCAATCAGCTGCTCCCCACGGGTCAGACCAGCCCGTTCTCCACCTCCAAGCGCTGTCGCTGGTGGGACCAGAGCAAACACAGCTGGTGTTTACCCACAGCAGCTCCTGGGCCGGCCCTGCCTCCAAGGACAGCGCACAGATGCTCGTTCACATCTGCTCTGGGCACAGCTTTCCCTGGCAGCAGCAGCAGCAGCACCTCACAGCTGGGGTTTAAGGTTTCCTTGCCAGCCCTCACGCTTGATCAATTGATTATTTTATTTTTTTCGGGAATATTAACGCAGGAAGGCGCTGCCTGCCCCTGTGGCAGCAGCATCCTCCTTCCCTCGTGCTACAGGCACACTGACCACGGACACACACCTCGCTCAGCTACTCCTGATTTAGGTTAGATATTAGGGGAAAACTTCCTTGGAAAGGGTTGGAAAACATTGGCACAGGCTGCCCAGGGAAATCGTGGAGCCACCATCCCTGGAAGTCTTTAAAGGATGTGTGGATGGGGCACTTGAGGACACGGTTTGATGGTTCTGGGACAGCAGCTGGATTTGATGATCCTAAAGGCCTTTTCCAACCTTAGTGGTTGTCCCCAGCACCTGGTACAGCCACAACCCTTTTCCAAACAGCACGGGGCCTCTTGGAGCTGCAGAGATCCAGATCAGCGTCCCCAGTGGATGCCCTGGGTAAACAACAGCCATAGAAAGACAAATTCTGGAGTTGGCTAAAATGGATCTGACTGCACCTTTTTCCACCTGAAAGTTCTGGCTCGGCTAAATCCAAACGGTTCCACACACATGGACCACTTTGTTTCCAAGACTTAAAGGGCAGTAATTACAACCACTGATTCATTTCAGTATGATACATGCTGAAGTCAACACATTTCTGCTGAGGATTAAACAAATTATTTCAGAATACTTCATTTCATCCCCAGAAGCATTCCAAGATTGCAGCTTTTCATCCCATTTTCTGTCAAAGCAAATCATATTTGAATCTCAGTAGCCCTTAAGGTGAAAAGTCACAGTCACATCAGTTCCAGGAATTATCTCCTCTTTTTGCTCAGACTTTTGATAGATATTTTCTCATTCCTGCCTCTTCATTTACCTCCCCCTCTGCTCCCATCTCATAAATGTCATCCTTGGGGAGATGGCACCACCCTGCAGAAACCTGGGGAACTGGGTCATGTCTGACTCACTCACTACTGAGAACTTCAGTCATGTTTTTCTCTCTGCTGACAGAAACTTGCAGTACAAATACTCTGGAAAAACAAAGGCGGAAGTAGAGGTTCCTGCAAAAAATTTCATTACCCTCCAAAATTACAATTAAAGAACTTCTGCTCCAAAATTCTTTAAATTTCTTCACCCATCTCCGCCCTCCTGCTGCCAAGGGGCTCAGCTGCTCTTGCTGGGAGGCATTGAGTTGTTGATTTCCTTTTTTTCCAGAATAAAGAGGACGACGTTACTGCGACTGCGGCTCTTGGCGGAGCCCGAATACCGGCTCAGCGACGTGATGAGGGAATCCCTCCTGCAGGACCCCCTGGCCCCCGTGCTCACAGAGCCCCATCTCCTGGCCCTGGACAGGCGGTTACAGCTCATCCTGGAGGCCGTGGGCAAGTGCATCGACACCTTTGGAGAAGCCACGGTGGTGGCCAATGACACCGCGCAGCCCCAGAGCCCTGCGGCGGACAGAGCCAAGCTGGACACTTAAACAGAGCTCAGAGCCAGGGAAAACCCTGCAAGGCAAGTGGCAGCTTTAGGAACTGGTCATTTCCACCTACAAACACCTGCAGGGATGCAGAGGGGAAACATCAGAAGATCAAGAATCACTCTGGGCTCCTCTGCTGGTGTTTAACCAGAGCTCCCATGCTCGGCCAGTGTGCTGGCACGGCTGCAGCAGATCTTTACAGCCCAACCACCACCCCAGGGGTGCAAAGCTGGGATCTCCAGCTCTGGAGTTGGCCGTGCCCTTGGGAGGGTAGGGGAACACCTGGCCTTGGTTTGCTCAACCTCCACAGGGGCTTGGTCTTGTTAGAGAAGGACATGAACTCGACCCGAGGATGAGGGTTGAATAAAGAGATGCCAAGGGCATTTTCCTCTTATGAAGTCTTTGTTCTGCAGTCAGGAGTGTTTGAGAAAAGGGCAGCACCTGCCACTGGCACAAGGCAGGACATTGATCCAGCTCAGCACATCAAAGGGAACCTCCACATACTCGCCTGTGCTGCAGGAGTGTCACCCCGGCCCACCCCGACCCGTGCAGGTCACACAAAGCCTCACAGGGCACTGAAACCACTTCCCTCACCTGCCCCAAGAGCCAGCTTGGATACAGAACAGAGGCAGGTCTGTGTTGCCTTAGACCTCAGGGAAAAAACCCCAAACTGAAAAAAAAAACCCTAAAAATCAAATCACTCTGAGACACACGACTGTATTTACAACTCAAGAACCCACCCGTTTCCGGGGAAAACATTCTGCCAGAGTGGGGGGAATCTATCTCAGGTCATCTCCTCATATCTTTTAAAATAATTTTCTCCTCATATCTTTTAAAATCATATAGGTTGTCATAATGACAACCTAATGAAAATTATATCCCAGTCTCTGCCCCCTCTCCATGTCTGTGCATTTTGAGGAGATGCAACAGAAACTGGGGACCAAAAAAGTGTGGGGAGGGAGTTATCGTGGGTATTTCAGTTCCCAGTTCACCCTTCACCTCCCAACAACAAGGTTTAAGAGTATCTGGGTTAGAGAAGCTCTCTTTAATGGCTTTTTCCTTCAGCTGTGAGGAATTACTACACTGAGCCTTTTGGCAGCCTGGGGAAAGCAGTTGAGAACTCTGTTGATAATTTATCATCCTTAAGGGGGGAAAAAAGCCAACCAAAACCCCCACACCATAACCAACCTACCAGAAACTCATTCTAAACTAACCCTTAAGTTAAACAAAACCCACCTACAGCACTGCAGACCTTCCAGAGCATCCCAAAATCCCTGCACAAAAGCTGTCAGGCAGCATTTTAACAGGATCCCAGCAGGCTGCTGCACCACCACCCGCTCGTTTTCCCATGGGCTGGAATTTTGCCTGATCTAAAAGGAGCTCAGTGACACCAACAAGTGCCTGGATGATGCAAGGAAGGAACAAAGCTCATCTGGCCACAGCTGTTTCTCACAGGGGATTGTGCTGGTGCTTCCTTCAACTCCACAATCATCTGCCAAAGCACCTGTTCCCAAGCTGCAAACCCCAGGAGAGGCTGCAGCTCTGATCTGAGCGTGGCCCTACAGGTGCCCATGTGCAGGTTTGAGGGAGCTTGGAGTGTTTCTTAGTGAAGGAATTCCTCCAGTATTCTGAAGCCACAAAGGTTAGCAAAAACCCCACATAAACCCACCAAAACCCCAACACAAACCCCACCAAAATCCCCACTCCAGGCTCCTTTAGTCTCTCCCCAAACTGTGGTTCAGACGAGTCCTTGCATTTCCAGCCTTTTAAGAGTCTCAAGCAGATTCTTGGCCTTTTTACTCTTGTGGACAGAGAACATAAGAAAATAAGAGGATTTCACTCCCTCTCAGCATGTTTGCTGTGTTGGTGATTTCTCTCCAGGACAATGAATTCCCGAAGTTTTATCCCCCTCTACCGGTGACTTTTTGTGCTCTCACCACACAGAACAAACCCAGAATTCCTTCCATCGTTTGTCCTGGAATGGTGACTGCTGCTTCACCAGGAAGCACATGGCAACAGAAGATAAGCTTAAATTAAAGTTGTAATTACAGAGTATATGCTTCCAGTTATGAGGCTGGAAGTGGAGGGTTTAAAGTTCCACTTCAGGTAACAAAATTCTGGTTTTTTCAGCAGGGGGGATTGGGAAAGGGAGGGCAGGGTGAAGGAAACAAATCCACAGATATTTAAATGGCTGGTACAGTAACAGGGTTCTTATTTTAATTCTCCTTTATATGATAGATCCATTTTTATTGTACCTGCAAAGCTGGATGATTCAGCTTTCATGGAGCTGCATGTAAAACACATCCAAGTCTGAGCTGCTTCAGGTCACTTTTCAAATTTTTTCCTACTTTATCACAGTGGAAAATCCCCCTTTTCCATTTCCCACCACAACTTATACATGATTATCCACTCCATGCTCATTAAGGGCTTGCAGAGATGGGACCAACCAACTTGGAAAAGCTCCTGAGCTCCAAGAATCGTGGCTGGGCTGGGAATTAACAGCTCGGAGAGATCAAAGCAGCACAAGCTGGAGGAGCCAAAGAGGACACAGGTACCTTCTCACTGCCAGAGCTCCAGAGGAATTCCCAGGCTGGCACGTGGAGACCAAGCCCTCCCCAGGCTCTGGGGGGAAGCCAGGACCTGAACTCACCCCTCTGGAGTTTACACCAGGATAATCCATTAAGCTGCTTATTTTCTGCTGCCTCATTCATAACATACCCTCTAAAGCCAAAGGAAAACACAAGGTAGGGGTGGGGAATAAAATAAAAGAGGCTGATTGCATTTAAGAATTTAAATCATTTTATTGCTTTACCTGCCATTAGGACAATCTATAACAAAAGGAATATAATATAATATATTAGCACATACAGTAAATCAGACTTATAGAGTCAGGTAACAATACAAAAATGGTCCTCTGGTTGACTATAGCTTCCTAGGGCAATAGACTTCATCAGTTTGCTGAAGATAGACTAGCAAAAAATTACTTCTAAAGCCCTGAATGTTAGCTAAGGCAAAACTATGCCAATTGTGGTTTCAAACATATTGAAATTGCACACAAAGGTAAAGCTATAACTGTGTTTAATATTTAACTCAGACTTAGCTGATTTATCTTAAAATCTTGTAGGTAAAACTACAAAAGGGAGTAAACAGCAAGCTAAAAAGATGCGGTAGTGAAACTTGATTAGAAAGCCTTATATAAAAAAAATGTGCATTTTTTTTTTTGTGGAGCTCTAACTGGTTTACACAGTTTTTGGTGCTTTAATGTAACACAAAGAACACATATGAAGAAAAAAAACTGCAGAGTTAAAACTTAAGAAAAAAGTTTTACCAAAAAAAAGAAAGGAACCAAAAAAAGGTAGTATTTGCTTATTCCTTAAGGACTCTGGCAGAAATCCTCTATTCAACACCTCCTGAATAGAGAACTCAAACCACAAGCATTTCAATCCCCTTCTTGGGATTTCAGTTTCAGAAATACCCTGAAACCTTTTGTAAAGGCTTGATACCTCCAGTATTATTCTGCATCAATTTGCAGACTCTTCCTGATTCTCTCCATGCCTGGGAAAACGTTGGATTTTAATCCACCCCACCTCAGAAAGGAAATAAAACGAGGGCTCCATCATTAAAGTAGTTGCACAACAAATGCCAAACTGCTTGCTGTCACTCCCAAATACAAACCTATGCTACTTGATATAAATTACAGTTTAAAGGAAACCTTAAAAATTGCCTACAATTATTGAACCGTGGAATTCAGTAAAAACTTCTGGGAAGTCTTGATGAGCACAGAGTAATGGAACACAAAGCTGGGAAATACCGAAATACATTTAAGACTCCGCAACAGATTGAACTTGGAAAAAAAAAGAGTGAGGATGAAATCAGAGTGGTGGAAATTCCGTAAGCAAGAAAAGAGAACGCACCTTTTGGCTTCGAACTAGATTTATAGTGAACCATTTTTAAAATGATGAACTGACAGCTCTAAAAACTTAAAACAACCGAGCGTTGAAGGAAAGTTCAAACATTCAGTTTTTCTGCCTCACATTCTCTACCAAGAATCATGGAGCTCTACAGACCAGCAACCTTGTCACCTGCAGCTGATGCTGGCCAAAACACTCAGCGTTTATTTTCCCTGGTAACAAAGGGTCGCTTGAACTGATGGTTATTTTTTAAAAGTCAACTGAGGATTAACAAAACAAGTCACAGGGAAAATCAAATGTTTGCTTTCGACTCCTACACCAATAATCTAAGCACTCAAAGGGTACGAACAGCTGGACAGCTGCACCATTCTTACACCAACCTATGTACTAGAGACCAAAGTCAGGCATTTAATGTAGCATTTGGTTCTTGCCACTTGGAACAGGAAGAGTTTTAAATGGCAGATCTATGGCTGGAGAAAGAACAAGTGAAAAACATCAGTTGTGGCAAGTCAGCAAATGGATCAACAACCGCAGTAGTTCACCAGAACTATTAACCTGGAAAGCTTCTGATTTACACTTGACAAGAACAGAACTAAGCAATCTTAAACCAGCAGACACAGGAACAACTATACTGGTAAATTCCAACTGTGGCTTTCTTAGCAGCTGATGCCTCACGATTGAACCCAGGATTACAGTACCCGGAAAACGAAAAAGAAACCCAGAAAACCCCAAGCCCCAAGAAGCTCAATTACAAGGGTAGCTCTCATGTGAAAAGAAATACAGCAGGTGATGACCACAGCCTTAAAATCCGTCCAACAATTTGAGAAACACCTTTAAAAAAAACTTTTTTCCCCTCCTATACTGTCACCTCCTTACTGTATGGCAATGGCGTGGTGCCAGGAGGTCTCTCCCTCGCTGAAGCAAGGCTGCACTGGCCTGAGTTGGACACTGGTGCACAGAGAGAAGCAAACGTCTCCATTGCACTCCTTCTATTAATTTAATGGGACAGAGAGCACAGAAATAATATGCTCTAAATTAATGACAGTGCCATGATAAGCAGTTTATTATTTTTTTCTTCTTTTTTTTTTCTTTTTTTTTTTTTTTTTTTTTTTTTTTTTTAAACCAGACAGGAAGCTGCAAATGCCAGTGGTGATGTGGCTCTGCACAAGGGAAAGGAAGCAGTCTGCGCTCGTGAAGCATGGCTTGGACAGGGAGGGAGGGCTCAGACAGACAGTGATACAAAACTGTTGTACTGCTGGATGTTCCTCTTGAGGATATCCGAGCAGGGGCCCAGCACTCGCTCGAACCGGGGCCGGTCCAGCTTCACACATTTCAAGGGGCCACGAGCCACGACGGTGGCAGCACGAGGACGGTTCATCAGCAGAGCAATCTCACCTGGGACAGCACAAAGAGGGAACAGGGTTACCAGTCAGCGGGTGAAAGAGGCCAAGAAATGAGCCTGCTCCATTTCAAATTGCTAAGAAGGTAATTCAGGCTTTAGCACTGCTCAGAACAAGTACCTGGTAGTTACGTTAGAAGCAACTGTGATGGCAGTTTAAAATAAAAAACCTACTTGATGATTGTGTGATTAAAAAGCCTGTCCACATTCAAGTCTCTCTGAAAAAAAAAAGCCTAAAAATTTTTTCAGTACTGTGTCTGTTTGAGAAAAGGTCATGTTTCAATTTACCATGTAATTTTCCTAGCCAACAAGTAGTTATTTTTCTAATAGTACTGCTCAATTCTGGTATTTCTAGGAAACTCAGGACAACAAGAGCATGGTTCTGAAGTAAACAAACAAATAAAACATTCATGCACCACAGAGAAGCCTTTGACCCACTGCTGGCCAGAATGGAGACTCTGACTTGCTCATGGGGCTGTGAAAAATGAGCATTTTGAAGTCCCATTGGATCCCCATTTCTTAAGTTTTGCACAAACGTGCCAGAAGCTTTGTTTCAGCTGCTGAGCAACATATTTGGAAATGAAGTTTTCAATAAGCCCCTGTTATCAGCAATGGAAACAATCCCTAACGTTCCTGCAACAAGCATGGAAGAAACCACAGCAGCAACTTTTGGGATTTGTTTGCTTTGTTTTGGATTTCAGTTAAGTTCTTTCCATGTTCAGGACTGAGGAAACCACTCATTGTTCCTTGGAGAACACTTTTGCCTGCATTATCAGAAGGGATGTTCAAAAGAAATGAGAAAAGCTTTTCCTCTGTGTCCAATTAAAACTCCAGACCTCAGTGGCCTCCAAAAGAGAAGCTTGCGAAAGAATAAGGAGCTTGTAAGGGAGAGTTAAACCCCTGAAGGAAAGGTCTGCAGCACCTGAACACAATGTCTGTGGTAATATTTAGTTTTAGAGTGGGAAACTCGAGAGAACACAGAGAGAAATATTAGAAAACGTGAAATGGCACAGATAGAATGAAGTCTAATCCTAGATCCTTGGCTAAGCAGACCTTTGGGCAGAGCCCATGCACTCGAGTTCGTCCCAATTCAGGCCTTGCAACAGAGGATTTGCTGCCTACATCATCTACAGAGCTGAAAATTTGGACAACCAAAAGGTTTTAGCAAGAGGAAAGAGAGGAACTACCTAAACCATGAGAAAAACGTTTGGGGTTTGAGAGGGAGAGGGCTGCATTTAACCATTAAACAGCAGGTTCTGACCAGGTTCCTTTCTGACCTGGAGAACAGAAGGCCAAGGAAAGGAATTCTCTTATCTGACTGCTGTCTTCAGCTGCATAATGAGTGACTACAGAGACAAACCCAGGCTGCACAGTGAAAGACAGAGAGAAATCAACAGGCTGCAGAACAGGAAATTCTTGTCAGGCGTGAAGGAAAAAACCTCTCCACAACAAGGCTGGTTAGACAGAGAGAGAAATTGCCCAGAGAGGCTGTCGGATCTCCATCCCTGGAGACACAAGAAACTCACCTGGACACAGCCCTGAGGAATGTGATGTCATTTCAAATTTAGCTCTGCTCAGGGCAGGGAGGTCAGGCCAAATCATCACCAGGCCTCTTTTACAGTAAAGCAGTGTGGAACAATCACATCCTGTGTGCACACCTGAGTGCCAAGTGACTCTGATACTCACCTGACAGTGAGAGCAACCACAGGAGTCCAAAACAGTAATTAAGCAAATCCATCTCATCTCTACCATTGACACAGCACACACAAAATGGTGACAGTGGTGTCTGTAGCCACAGCTGTCACCATGTAACTCACCAAAGTAATCAGAAGGTCCCAGTCTGCCCACTTCAACAAATTCCTCATTTTCTGACCGACGCTGTAACACTGCAGCTGTGCCCTTCAATAAATCACAGCAGTCAAACAACTGGAATTGCCAGCATCACTCCAAACACTGAATTTCACACAGAATCAGCTGCTTTGCAGAAATAATTGTTGTGATGCCTCAGTTAAAAAACCACTTCACAGTCCTTGTACAGTTCACCTAGCTGCTGTATAAGAACAACTGCTCCTCTCCTCTCTAAGCATAAAACATTTTGAACATTTACATATCCATGGCAGTGACTTCTTCCTGGTTTTCCTCATAACAGTAGGAATATTATATTATGACTAGCAAAAAATCCACAAACAACACAAACCAGCAGAGAGAAGACAATGACACCACTAGCAAGGCATTACCAGCTATCTACAACAGGTCTCTACTCCTCTGAAAAAGATAAATTGCTTTCAGTCAGAAACTTGTTATTTTTTTCCTGGAAGTACCATTTGTGAAAACAGCAAAACTAAATGCAAGCTACTGCATGTCCAGCAAGATGGTGTTTCTTTAGGGATTCTCTGTAAGTACAAAACATTCTTATGTTTTGTTCTTCTCCAAGTGCCTGCTTAGGGACACAATAAAAAAAAAAGTCAAGTTCTGGGCTTTTAATTTTGACCTTACTTACCTCTAAGATAATGAAGAACTCATCTCCTGGCTCTCCCTGGACCACAATCTTCTGCCCATCCTCAAACTGTACCGGTTCCAAGGCATCAGCCACAGTGAGACGTTCCCACTTGTCCAGAGATTCTGCAGAGTTAAGAGTTCATTACTGGAGTGTCTTCTCAAGGCACAAATTACACCTTTGGCTCTGTATTTATACAGAGGGCAGTGTATTTCTTGTGCATCAGTGATCAAGACCTGAACTAGAGTTATTCTGGATTGATGCAGAGAAGCAGTTGTGATGAATTAGCACAACAGCCTGTAATCATCATCATAATGCTGGGTAACAGCTTCATTACAGTGTGCCAACTGATTCCACTCCAGAACAAAAACCTTCTCACTTACCCAATATAGATACTTTACTAAGGAATTTCTCATACATATTTCTCTTTCTCAAAGTATTTCCCTAAAAAAAAAAAAAAAAGGACACAAAGTAAGTTTTCTTTCTACTCCAAATGAAACTCGAGACACAAACAAACTTAACCAGACACAGTGTTCTGTCTCACAGACCCCAAACCCACAAGATGAAATGTTTTGAAATTGAGCTCTCTCAGTAATATTCCAGTTGAGCAACATTCCTAAAGTACTCAGCATGTATCGCAGCCTTGTTAAACTCTCAGTTCAGTTTAATACTGGCATTGTTTTGCTCACTAATGCAAGATTCCCCCTTGCCCTGTGCCTGAGAGATGCACGTTGAGTAATCAGCTTTCTGATTACAGACGAGACAGCAGGATTTGGAATAAATAACTCCAGCAAAGGACAGGCACAGGCAGAAGGTCAGATGCCCAGGATACATAAACCCCAAAGCATAATTCCAGGCTGTGAGGGATACTTGCCATCAGGATCCTTCTGTAGCTGTCCCTGTCAATGCCCCATAACTTGACGTTCGTCTTGGCTTTGACGGTGGCAGCTCGGGGGGTGCCGTAGATGAGGGCGAGCTCTCCAAAGCTGCCCCCCTCACCCACGCTGGTTGCCCACTCACTGTTCACGTAAACCTGCAAGGCAGAGCGTGGTCACACACGGCTCAACGTCCTGCTGCCCTCTGCTCCCCTGGGGGTAAAAGGAAATTCTCACATCTGTGCAGAGTTGATCGTTTCAGGGTTTTATCAACTCTTGTGATGCCTTAGGTTTTAACTTTTGTGTTTTTTCAAATTCTGTATTGCCCAGTGTGTAACTCTGGAGTTTCTTGAAGCTCATTAGCTGCTCTCTCAGGCCAGATAGACACAACAAAGCTTCTCTGAGCTATTCAAGGACACTCGGGCTGTCCTAGGCCTAAAGGTGTAAACTAGGGCCGCGAGAGAGGTGGAGAAATTGAAGAAAGCTAAAGTTTTAATTGGTGAATTTATGCTGAGATGCAAATGGACCAAACCTATAAAAGTGAAAAGAACTTGTGACTCATCGTCCATCTCAGGGTCCATTTTGGAAGCAGCCTCTGGCTCCCCAGGGTGTACCTTTGAAGGCCTTTCAAATAAATCCCTACCTTTATTCCCTTACTTTTGTCTAGTCTCTGTTTCTAGGTAGCTGGATAAGGCATCACTTCCAAGCCCAGCACAATTTGTGCTTTCATTGGCAAAGGGATTCTTTTCTACACCACATGCACACACTCTGCACCCACAGACTCCTGAGAAATAAAATCTCAACAAGGTCTGTGTCATAAAGAGCTATGAATTAGCTGGGCTGGAAAATAAAAAGTCTCGTTGTTCCTAAAGCTTGTCCCACACCTCAACTCCACCCTGCACTCGTGTAACATCTGTATTGTGTCCAAATCACTCATCATGAATCTCACTCTGTGCAGCCAGACTGAGCCACCAGGGAACAAAACAAACTTCTATAAATAAGAACTTAAAATCAGAAAAGGTGCTAAAGGCAGGGTCTGTAGAAGAGGCCTACAGACATCAAGAGTATTCTTCTGCTAGGAATGAATATATCATTAATAAACTGCCAGGAATGCTTACATCCATTTCTCCTTGATCAACAACATAGAAGTTATCCCCTTCATCACCTAAAGAAGAGAAAAAAATTGATTATACACTAAATTGAATATATTAAGAAAGAACTGGCATCTCTGCCAACTTTGATGTTTAGACTCCAACAAGGCTGACAAATTTTTGCACAGTTTGCAGGATGAAATGTCACATTTTGCTGATTTCACACTCCTCTCAGCCCCGTGAAAGGAGACATCTACTGGTATCCAAGAGATCAGCAGCAATTCCAGGATTACTGGAAAGGTGAACCAGATCCATAAATTGACATAACATTTCTACAGAGTCATCAGAGGACAATATTCCCAGCAGATAATCTATTCAAGGAAGCCCCATCTTCCTCCAGTGCCTCCCACTCCTCACTTCAGTGTGAGCTGTGCTTCAGGGAACACAACAAGAAATTGTCCGGCTGCAGTGACCCTGCTTTTATATTAAAAAATAAACACAAACTAGCAAAAGCACAAGACCAGAGCCTGCTCCCCACCCCCAGTGACTCCCCCGTGCACACAGTGCCACTTGCCTTGCTGGATGACAGTCTCTCCTGCGATGTAAGTGACGGGGAACATCGCATCGAAGATGTCACTGAAGGAGAGGACACCAAAATCAGACAAAAACCTGCACACCTCCACACCTGCACCTCACACATCTGTACCCCCAGCCCATCAATGCTGCTCCTGGAGCTCTGCGTGGTTCTGCTCACCACTGCAGAGTCACTGCAGATTTGTGACACATTTAGCTCTTCTGAACTCTGCCCTTCCACAAACCTTAACCCCACAAAGATTTCCTCCTACCTCCTCTCATTATCATCGAGATGGGTAAACAGCACATTCTTCTCAATAGCTTTTGCCAAAGCAGCCATGGTTTTATAATCTTTTGGAATAACCTAGGACAGAATCCAAGAAAGCAAACAGTTAATTTTTGCATGAAAAATT
Organism: Platysteira castanea; assembly: GCA_013397175.1. Classification (NCBI taxonomy): domain Eukaryota; kingdom Metazoa; phylum Chordata; class Aves; order Passeriformes; genus Platysteira; species Platysteira castanea. The sequence goes on along the minus strand of VYXC01003455.1, from coordinate 2,469,500 downwards.
TCTGCATTTCCCACAGTAAATAAACAACTTAAATTGCTACAAAACACTGGCTGAGTTTGTCCATTTTCTTTCGAGCACTATAAATATAACCCCAAATACTGTCAACTGTTTACAGACAGTTTGAACACAAGGAAAATACAATCTTGTATTATTTTATGCAACTGAGAAGCATAATTCCCCGCTCAGTTTGTAAGTTTTTTTGGAAGAGGACAAATATCTGTTCAACCTGTTTTCCTGGGAACAGCAGCAACTCTGCTCTGCCATTAGGCCAAATGTTGTTGCAGCTGCCAAATAACTGGAAGCACATTATATATAATACATCTAAATATCACATTATATATAATATAACTAAATATATGCACATCTAAATACACACAACTTCAAAGGGAACAGGTCTAAGTAATGCATGAATGGTTTAATTGCATGATAGGTTATTCTGTCCTCTGGTTAAACAGCCACACACACAGGTCTGCTTTTTACAGCAATTATGACATTACAGGCTCCAGGAGCTCGGTGTTATTTCATATTCTGGATAGAAGGTGGGTTTAAATAAACTCTTGGATTGTGGATGTGATCTTGAGCAGTGTTTAAGAGTCAGAGCACCTTTCTAACATAAGAGGCAGCATCCTCTTCTGTGTAGACTTCTGCACTGATGGCCCCACGTCGTGATCGATATTTAACCACAGGGTTGAGGGGAGGAGGAGGGGAGATCTCATCCTCCCGGGAGTCGGAGCGAGAACCAGACTTCAGCTGATTCAACAACTGCTTTGTTTCCTCCTAAACAGGAAGGAAGAGATGTTTGTGTCACATAATCCAGAGGGGAAAAAAAAGCAGCCATATATCATGTTCCAGCCCAGCCTGCCAACACCAGGGAGCTTCCTGTGCACCATTATTCCCACATTAAGGCAAACAGGAGACTGCAGCGTGCAAGATCAAAGGCCTTTCAAAACACGTGGTAGATGTGCCTTTCATTCCTACCAGTCACATCACAATGGTGTTTATTTTATTAAGCTATCCTCCATTTATTAAACTATTAGTGTGAACAAGCTGGTTCCACTTTCTGCCAGTGTATTCAGCAGGTGATGAAGGCATTCCCCAAATGCTGAAGGCACTTCCCCAGCTGCAAACCCCCCAGTTCCTCCCCTCAGCTACGAGGTGTTAAAGCCTTTTTGGAGTTGAAAGACAGAGGAGCAATTCCTCAGAAATCCGTGTTACATGAGAAGCTTTTGAAAGAGGTTGAGTCATGGACCAACTTGATACTCATTAACCAACATTTATTTTAGGAGAAAGAAACATGAACACTGCTTTCTAAAGAGCTGGAGGAAGGATGCTGGAGGCCAAAGTGGGATTTTTTTATGCAAACCACATGCAAACCTTGCACAAGGTTACATGTTTTCCTTATTTTCTCAGTTACTTATTGTGTTGTAGTGATACTGTAGAAGATCAGGGTACTTACAATAAAACAAATTCTAATTAACTTGACACACAGAAATTTGATTCCTCATAAGATTCACCTCAATCAACTAAAATCAGATTAAAAAACAAACCAGCCAAGCCTGGAGTCAGAGCATTGACATCATAACAGCTCAAATGACTTTCCCAGTGTTGGGAAACAGGGGTTTGGGACATTCTGTAAAAGAACAAGCAGTGATCTGTTCTCCCAGAGCTCCAGCCCTTATAAAAGCTGGGTTTGTCCCAGTGTCCTTGATCCCACCTGGGCAGTGAGGCTCTGGATAACAGCACCACCCCAAGGAAAGTGCCACGGGATAACCATTCCTGGGAGTTTACATTCCCCCTCTCCCAGAGCCAAGGAGCTCCACCACCTCACATTTCACTTCCTGCTCTTTGCCCATTGATAAAATGGTGCCACATTTCCCAAGGATGGGAGCAAAATGTATTTAAAACTCGTTTCTGTCGTCTGATTTTAGAGGAACAAGTCTCGACAGAGAGAAATTAAAAATAGCCTGAGCAGTAATAAGTGTTTGGTGTAAACTGCCTCGCCGTCAACCACAGAACATGTTTGTTCACACACAAAATACTTAACCCATTAAAAAAGACACTTTTTAAATAAGTGAACATCAGCTGCTAGGCTTTTTCCAGTATCACATAAAATATTAAATATTGTGATCAGAGATTGAAGCACTTCAGCAGCATTTAGTGAGGGAGTTGTTATCAAAACACTCTTCAAGAGATTCCTCAGGGCAATGCCCTACTCAGGGAGAAGGAAACTGCACTAACACAAAAAAATACAACTGGTAACTTCTGTCTGACTCAAAATTTAATATTAACACTGTTTTTAGTATAGTAAGGTAGGGGATGGACACAGAAATAAGTTACAGGTGGGTAAGATAATGTATTAACTCAAAATATACCAGTTATTCTAAATAGCTCATACACACACTCACCAAGAAGATTCTCCCTGAATGAGACAAATCATAGAACTGAACCATAGAATGAGGTTAAAAAAGACCTCCAAGATCACCAACTCCAAACACCACCGTGTCAACTAAACCATAAATCCCCAGATATTCATATTTCACACTGCCAGACAACCCTGTGCCATGGAGTGACATCCTATAATCTGAGTTTTCATCTTTTTAATATACACCTTCTATAATTTCTGATACTAAACCACATTTATTACGCCAACAAATCAGAGAAAAATGACAGTAGGGGCTGAAAAAAGAGTGGCAGTTGCTATTCTCAGTTACCTTTGGATTTAGCCAGTGTTTATGAGAAAAATGTGTTTGTTCAAGTCTGGAAGCTCCTCACATCAAACATACAGTGGATAAGGACACTCAGTTTGCTCTGTACTCATCAATATAGCCATTGCAAGGAGTTGAAAAAGACTTAGGAATAAAGATCATCTATATAGTACATCCAAGTGTGGATCCTGGTCTTTCAGCTGATGAAGCAGTTCAGTTTTCAGTGTCAGTCAGGAACTGCAAGCCTTATTTTTCCTGACAAATAACAGATGTTTATTAAGTCCCTTTAGATTATTACAAGTAATACTGAAGTGATGACACTCCTCATACTCATATTTAAGTCTATCAGCTACTGAAGAAGACCTTCACAATTTCAGAATTATGGTGTACACTGTAAAACCTGCTAATTGTCATTGCACCAGACACAGCCTCAACTTCTTCTGGGTAATTAGTGTTTCATTTATATCATATTTTTAAAAACCACCGTATTCAGAAGCTATAAAAGCATTTTTTAAAAAGCTCTGCCATAAATTCACAATTGCACAGTATATCCTCCTAAACTAGCTTGTTTGCAAAAGAAACACTCAGGAAAATGGGAAAATATTCAGATATTCAGATATCTGAGCAGGGCAGGTGGTGGGGAACAGGGACAGTGACTACATGTCCATCACACTTCCTATTTCCAGCTTTCTTATAAAGCCTGATGTGCACACAACTGCATCACACACAATATTTCAACCATGCACTTATTCCAGAGGGCAGTCATGTCCAGCAGCCAGGATTCATCTGGCAGGCTGCAATAATGATCTCTACATTCAATTTCCACAGCTCGAGCTGCATTACACAGCCCAGCCCTGCACTGGAGAGCTATTACAGCTCTTAGCAGGTATTGGTACTACCAGACATGTTTGCACAGCAAAGAGAACAGAGGCCTTAGCACACCACAAACAGATAAAATAAAATCATTTATACAACCAATGTGTAGTAATCAGATTCATCTAACAGCTTTCATAACCCAGAAGAGGACATTTGAATTCCTGTAGTAGCTGTAACCACCTCAGAGGCAGCAATTTTAATGTTTCTGAACAGAAATTCTAAAGCATGTTTAAATTTCTCCAACATATTTTAATAACATGCCAGTGAATCAGCTCTGTTTGTGTGCAGTGGAAGAGATGACTTGTCAGGAGAATGAGAGAGAAAATAGCAACCTCACTTCAGTTTTCAATGGTGTTCCTTCAAAAATCCATCTTAAAAAAAGAATACTGGATGATACTGAGGTTGAGATAGTTGAGATACGGTCAAAGAGATGAAAATTCAGAAAGCACATTGAGAAGTTGTTCTGCTTTATTAAAGCTGCAAAAGACTTGATTTTGGGAGGTGAAGCAGATTGAGTTTCAGGCATTTTTGCTGTAGCAGAGCTGAGGACTGGGTTGGAGCTGGTTAATAACAGCTCTGAGCATTTGTGCTCTCCAGACACAGATGTCAGGAGTTTCCTGCCCAGCACAGGACGTTCACTGCTCTGTTACCTGAGAGCTGTGGAGGTACCACATCACCTGCATCAACCCAGCCCAGCCCAGGCTGAGTGGGGAAACCACCCAGGGGAAGCTGCAGCAAGTTTTAAATCCTAGGAGGCAAGAAAAAAATGCTCCAGTTTCAGTTGTAGCTACAGCTGCACTAGAGGGCACTTGGAACCCATGAGAAAAGACCCTGGCCAAAATCGTGAGAGCAGTTTAGGGGAAAAAACATTATCTAACCAGTTTTATTTTCAGCTCCAGTGTAGGCTGACCGAGTACACAGAGAGCCAATGTGCACCAGAATAAAATCAACTTATTCAATTCCAACATTCATGTCATTAAATTCAGAGCTGGACTTGTTGTATCGCTAAAAAACAAATTAAGTTCCTAAATACTGCATGTTGACCATAAATCCACTGCACAAAAGCACCCAAATAATCCCATTTTCTATCTCCACATATGGATTGGTTTAGGGTTTATTCTATAAGCACAGTAGTGCAGTTTACGTGGTAAAATTTTGTCTAAGATACCTGTGGTGATGTTTTAAAAATTCCCAACTCAGCAGTACTTCAAAACTCAAGAATCCCAGAGGGAAATGGGGCATTGTAATGGGCAGGGACAAAGGATTTTTAAGAACCTCATTATTCACTGGTTTGTTGCTGACACTCACACACACCCCCCCCAAAAATAGTCAGAGCTCTTCATTTCATAAGCAAAGCATTCCCCAAATATATTATGAGTTATAGCAGGTAGCCTGCACCCCTTGGTCATTCTCTAGTATTTATCCTGAACACTTATATTGAAATACAATTTCCACCAGACATATTTATGATCTCCAGTGTTAATTTCCTTCTTCTTTACAACAGCAATTAGTAACTCACTAGAACAAAACAATAAGATCACTATCTAACTGCCCTGTACAAGGACTGAGAGCAGCACCTGCAAACAACTGCTGCACAAGGTCACAGCTGCATTATTTACTAATTCCATGTTCTGAGTACAGTAATAAACCTTTCCTCTGCACAAGCCTTTAATCTTCCCATTTCCACTGCAGCTTCCTTTCCTACCTGCTTAGATATCAATATACATAAAACTAACAGGTCAAAAGAAGGTGAAATCTCTGCTTCAACTATGATTGCTTTCCATTCCCAAAATCCCAGAATGCTTCCAACAACAAGAACACCAGAGGGACCTCAGGACAAACACAAGAAGACACCAACACTGAACTCCCAAGAGAAGGCAGAGACAGGCTCACTCCTGCAGAGACCTGGAATCCAAATCCTTCCATTTGACTTCAACCAGGCCTGGATAATACCACTGGCACCCCTTCTGTGCTCTACCCAAATTACTGGAAATCAATGTAAGAATCCAAATGCCACCACCAGTGTCCAGCCAAGGTCGAACTGCACAGCTCTCCAGCTCCAGACACACCCATGTATGCTGTGTATCAGCTTCCATGAGTAAGCACTGGATTGGGCTCACAGCTACATCCCAGCTGGGTCTGTCTCCTTGTCACCTTAAGTTCTGCCCTACACGCTTTGGTATGACAGAGGTGCATAAACTACTGGAAAATAGGATCTGTTTTCCTAAAGCACCACTTCCAATTTCCAACAGCCAACACAGGCACTGGTCAAATCTGCAGCTCAGCCCCTAAATCACAAAGATACGTTTAAATTTGTTCCACTCTCTTTTCCTCCCATTCTGTATTTTTACCTTCTCCAATCTTTCAAAGTACTCTCTGATGAATCCCATGGGTCTTTCAGGTCTGACTGTGCATAACTGTACAATGCAATCCTTCAGCAGCTGCTGGATGTTGTGTTTCTGGATGTAAAGTTCACATTCCCGAAGGCTCCGCTCCTCCTCGCTGCTGCTGCTGCTGGAAGCTGCCATTGCTGAAGGGAAGAAAAGGAGAAGGTCAAATAAATACTGGAAACAAAGATGCTGCTGTGTAAAACAAAGTTATACTGCATTATCTTACTGATACCACAGCAAAAAACCACCTTTACCTACCAGAGCAGTAACTAAGCTAAAGAAAATGCTGTGAACTTATTTAGCACCTGAAGTGAAATCAAAAATCAAAACTCTGGGGGTTCTACAGCCACAAAAGGAAAAGCATTTGGTTCAGCTGAAAAAGCTTCAACAACTCAAGCCCTGGGCACTCCAAGTCAGGGAAGATTCCACCTGAACTTTCTGCTGCTTAAACCGAGCATTTTGTAGGACTGGAGGCTCACGTCAGGAGCTGCGTGGTCTGTGTGGGGTCATGGGGATGGATGATGGCCAGCAGAGAGGTGGGTGGAAGCTGGAAATGTGAGAGGCCAAGCATGACCAGTATTCGGAAGCGAAGCATGTTCAGGTTGAAGCCAAAGCCAGTTCTTCAAATGTCAAGGCAGAGTCTGCTATCGGAAGTTATGGATTACAGGCATCACTCCTAAAAACTCCTGTGTAATTTAAACCTGTTCGTACCTCATCACTTATTTCAGGGATACACTGCAAGCCCAAAAATACCTCTTCAACTGGAAATAATGAAGAGTACAGCTTTAAACATCTGTTATGAGGCCAGGTTTTCAAAAGACTTCATAAGCTCAGCTGTGACACTTTCAAAAATGTTCTTAAGCAGTTTTTTCCCCCCTCTTTCAGGTTTGTATTGGGTTTGCATGGCCAGATTTGGGGGGCTACAGGGGGGCTTCTGTGAGAACCTGCTGCCAGCTGGAGTTAATGTGACACAGCTCCAAGATGAAACTGCCACTGGCCAAGGCTGAGCCCATCAGTGACAGCAGCAGAGCCTTTGGGATAACATATTTAAGGAGGGAGGGGAAATGGCTACTTCAGCCAGACAGAGGAGTGGCAATACATGGCAAAAACAGCCCTGCAGCCCCAAGGTCAGTGCAGGAAGCGCTCCAGGCCCTGGAGCATGGAGTCCCTGGCAGCCTGTGATACAGCCCGTGGTGAGGGAACTGTGCTGTGCAGCCAAACGAGGCCCATGGGGGAGCAGAGATCCATCCACAGCCCCTGGAGATCCACGGGGGAGCAGAGATCCACCCACAGCTCCTGGAGATCCATGGGGGAGCAGAGATCCACCCATAGCCCCTGGAGATCCACGGGGGAGCAGAGATCCACCCACAGCCCCTGGAGATCCACGGGGGAGCAGAGATCCACCCACAGCCCCTGGAGATCCATGGGGGAGCAGAGATCCATCCACAGCCCCTGGAGATCCACAGGGGAGCAGAGATCCCCCTACACCCTCTGAAGGACCCCACACTGGAGCAGGGGAGTGTGACCCCATGGGAATCCTGTGCTGGAGTGGTTTTCTGTCAGGACTTGTGGCCATGGAAGGGAAATGAGGCTGGAGCAGTGCATGGAGAGCTGCAGCCTGCAGGAAGGACTCACGCTGGAGAAGTCCAGGGAGGACTGTCTCCCATGGGGAAGGTGTGAGGAGTCCTCCCCTGAGCAGGATGGAGCAGCAGAGACAATGTGTGACAAACTGACTGCAATCCCCATCCTCTGGGGTGGGGGGAGGTAGAGAAAATCAGGGGTAAAGTTAAGGCTGTAAAGAAGGGAGAGGGCCAGGAGGATGTTTGTAAGATTTGGCTTTATTTCTCATTATCCTACTCAAATTTAGTTTAATTTATTACCAATTTCCCTGAGTCGAGTCTGTTTTGCCTGTGATGGGAAGTGGTGAGTGATCTCTCTCTTATCTCAGTCTAGGAGCCTTTCCTTATATTTTCCTTCTGTTGGTGAGTTTAGAAGGGGAGTGATGGAGCAGTTTTGGTGGGTCCTTAGCATCTAGACTGGTTCAGCCCACTACAAGGTTATAAAACCATTTTAAAATGTATTTTTTATGTATAAACGTATACAGACACACATTTAATGTCATTTTTTTGCATAAGAAAATGAACACTGTGAGGGTTAAAGAAACAGGAAAGAATTTCTCAGGGCATTTTTGGATGAAATATAAAGGAAGTTACCTGGTACAGGGAGTGTGGCAACGGCTTATTAATATGCAGTAAGATATGTTGATCCCAGGATCAGCTTTTGAAAGGGAAAAAACGGATTCAGTCAAAATAATTTTGAGAAATGACAAGTCACTGAAGTCACATCATGGGTTTTATCCTGCTGAGGCAGCAGCAGGAAAACCCAGGGCACAGAGACAACATAACAACGTGCTCCTCCGAATTCTGCTACTGGAGATTACAGAAGGCTTCGAGTTAATATGGAATTACCAACACTTCGACCAGGTTTCATTCTTGTCACACTTAATCCCTGCCCAAGCACACACACACACACGTGTATTGTGCGTTGCATAAACACAAAGCGTGGCCTTCCCACGGGCTGAAACAGCGCCGAGAAGTTCTCCAGTTGCTCCTTTTGTTTTGCCAGCCCGCACAGTGAAGGTCAGCGCTAATTAACCAGCCCCGGAGAACCCCGGGGGCTCCGTGACCGCCCGCAAATTACGCTCCGTGAGCGCACACGGAGACGCGAGAAGGGCAAGACCGGTGCAGGAAATGCAGTATCACGGGCAGAATGAAAACTCCGGTATTTCTACGAGGCATTTTTTCTGCCCATTCCCAAAGCTCCCCCGAGCCCCCCAAGGC
>VYXC01003455.1:2420469-2451380 GCA_013397175.1 Platysteira castanea | reverse complement strand
GGCCGCGCCGGGTGGGGTTGGTCCGGCCCCGCGGCCCGGAGCGGGGCGGGTCCCGGCGCCCCCGTGGCGCGACAGGTCCCCACAGGGATGGCCCCCGTGGAACCCCCCCCTCACCACACACACGCACGGGCCGTGGTCGGGGCGCTTCATCCCAAACGGAGCGGCCCCGGCCCCGCCCGCCCCTCCGGGCGCAGCCGGCTGTGGGTAAACACCCGCACGGCCCCCGGCGGGGTCTCTGCGAGCCCGAGGGACGCACAGCTCCGAGCGACCGCCGGGCTTTGCCTCCCCCGCAGCTCGGGAAGCGTTTGGGCACGGTCAGAGCAGCGGCGTTCTCCCAGGGCTTTGTCTGCTGAGCGCTCCGTGGCCTCTCGGGGGGTGACGGCGTTGCCCAGGGCCACCAAAACCCGCCGGGAGGCTCTTGGTGAGCAGCCCGTGCCAGAGCTCCTCCCCACCTCGGGATAACACCCGCGTTCCTTGGAGCCTCTCGGCCTCAAACCATTGCTAACCTGTGGTTTACCTGCTTCAATTTATTTAAGAACCGTTTCCAAGCGGGACAACAAAAACCTCCCGAAGCAGCGAGCCGCACACGGATGTGGCAGCCGTAGCCCGGAGCCGGGATCGGCCCAGATCGTGGGGAACGAGATAAGAATCAGAGATATCAGCCTCACACCTGGAAATGCCGTTTCCTTTGCAGCCCTGCTTTGCATTAGTGTGCCCAAACAAAGGGTGCTTTGAGGGATGTGGATGTGCTGCTGACGTGAACCTGCTGGTCACTGGCACCAGCACAAGCACTGTGCACTGCTATTATGGGCTGGCTGCTAGTTTAAGACCTGGATATTGCTGCTTACTACATCTGGAACTGGGCAGAGACAGCACTTGAGAGGACTCTGCCCGCTACCCTAAGCAGTGAGAGCAAAGCTTCCCCAGCCCAGATCAGTCACTGTGTCAGTACAGGTGGATCAGCCCCTGGCTTAGGAAGCAGCCCCTTCTGTGTCCCACAGGCCTGTCTGCATCCTCCCAGGTAGATCTGTACCTACTTGTTCCTCCAGCAGCCACAGGGCCATAGGAGAGGATGAGTTTGCTGCCTCAGAAGGGGTCCTTGCCTTCTGTAGGCTGCAACAGCCTCAGATGGAAAACTGGATTCCTGAGTTTGTTACTCGGTGTTGTTTAGGTTGGAAACTAAAGTTGTGCCTTCACAGCCAGCTGTGCCAGGAACTACTCATTTCCTCTATGTCAGGGTTTAACCCCAGCCAGCTCCTCACTCAGCGAAGTGGAAAGAGAACCAAAAGGGTAAAAGTAAGAAAATGTACAGGCTGAGATAAAGACAGTTTAATAATTAAAGCAAAAGCCACACACGCAAGCAAAGCAGAACAAGGAATTCATTCCCCACTTCCCGTGGCTGGCAGGGGCTCAGCCATCCCCAGGACAGCCGGGCTGCATCACACCCAGCAGGGAGGACAAAGGCCATCACTCCAAATGTCCTCCCCTTCCTCCTTCTTCCCCCTTCTTTAGACCCCGAGCCTGACACTGGATGGCCTGGGATGTCCCTGGGGTCACTTGGGGTCAGCTGTCCTGGCTGTGTCCCTTCCCAGCTCCTTGTGCCCCCCCAGCCTCCTCACTGGAGGGCTGAGGAGCAGAAAAGCCTTGCCTGGGTAGGCACAGCTCAGCAATAACAAAAACATCCCTGTGTTCAGCACAAACCCCAAACACAGCCCCATACAAGCTAATATGGAAAAAAACCCCCCATCCCAGTCAAAACCAGTGCACCATCCCTGCAGGGAGTCCTGCTATCACCTAGAGGCCTTCAGCTCAGAACTTGCAGGTTTCTCCTTTCTCTTTGCAGCTCCCTGGCAATTGGAACCACAACTGGATACAGACTTTTCTCCTTAAGTTCTGTGGAGCAACTGGACCAGGTCCATGAAAGCAGTAAGTCTGCTGTTTCCCTGGGGAGGAATATTGACCAGCAGTGCTTTAAACTGGTGGGAGCCCTTCATCTTTGTTAGAGCCCAGCTTCTTTTGCACTGCTGTCACCCTGACAGCAGCAGTTTGTGCTGCAGCCCAGCATTCAGAGGCAGTTTCCCACTAGAATGTTTCAGGTACGTGGGCAGGAGCCCACAGGCTTCCAGCACAGCTGCTGGATAACTCCCAGGCTTTTAATCCAGGGTGGTATTTACAAGCAAGATGTTTTTAACAGGTTTTCCATGTACAGAAGGTCATTCCCAGCAGGCCTGCAGCTCTTAGCTGTGCTCACAGCAGCATGCAGCACACGCTGAACAGCCCAAAACAAGCCTGGCCTCATGGAACAGGGACTCCAGGCTGCTTCAGGCCAGAAGTGCCTCAGCTGAGATGCACTGAAGATAACACTTCCCAGCTGGATGTGTTCATCCCTCTGCAGTGGCTACAGAAGGAGCCTCAGCAATCAGACACAGCTGCCTCATCTGGAGCAGCATCCAGGCTCCTTTCCCAGAGTCAGGCAAAGGGAAACAGGTCCCTGCTGGTGACACACTGAGGGTGATGGGCTGAGGCACAACCAGTCCCACATGACAGCTGTGGGGCAGCCTTTGGTCCTCCAACACAGCCCAGCCCAAACTGAGCATCACTCAGGGCTGGGCACAGTGGAGATTGCAGTCCCTGGGGATTTAGGTGCAGGGCCACAGGACCACGGCACTGGTGCCTTCTCCACGCAGTAGGAGCCATCCCAGACATGGGCACTGCAAGACACACCAGCCACTGTTTGCTTCCCTGGGGAGGCTGGGAGAAACCAGACACCACACAGAAGAAACACTGAGCCACAGCCAGCCCACACCTTACCTCAATAAACTCCTCAGGAACCTCCCTAACCAAAGGGAGGGAGCTCCTCCCTTTATATCCCCTTTCTAAGGATCTAATGCAGCTGGAGGGCCTGAGGATTAGCTTCAGCTGGGCCCTGCCCAGGAGAGAGAGGCACAGCAGCACTGGGGAAGAGAGCTGCCTTCATTTATGCCTTCAGGGGAATGTTCTTTAACCCCTTCCTGCTCTGCCCTAATCGCTTTGTGCCAGGCATGAGAAATTTTTCACAAAAGTGATGTTGAACACCTCAGCACTGAGCCTTCCAACCTGATCCCCTCTTGAGCTGAGTCTTGGTGCTGCAGTCAAACCAAGCTAAAAGCTCTGCCTTGCTCTCCTTGTGTGCCCAGATGAAATCCCAGATGTTTACATCGTGGAGCGTCTGTTCTCCAGCAGCCTTGTGGTTGTGGTCAGCCATGCCAAGCCACAGCAAATGAATGTCTACCACTTCAAGAAAGGGACAGAGATCTGCAACTACAGCTATTCCAGTAACATCCTGTCCATCCGGCTGAACCGGCAGGTGAGAGGGGTTATCCAGAGTTATCCCACTCTGCCTCTTTGCTGCTGTTGCCTTTCCAGCTGGGACCAGCCTGGGGAGGTTTGCAGGGGGACTGTGGGTGGGATTGGAGGGGTGAGTGCCCGTCCTCTCCTCCCAGTCCCATGTGAGAGGCCTCTGACAGGAGCAGGAGGGCTGTGGGTGTCATCTGCCACCGCTGTTTCCTTGAGGAAAATGAAGCCAAGGCCTTGTTTTGGTGGCAGTTACACAAAGGCTTTTTGTCATCTGCCTTCTTGCCTATTCAGGGGACAGCTCTGCCAAAAAACCACCTTTTCATCTTCTTTCCCTCCCTTGGATTCCACATCCTGACTTCAGGCCCACCTCTGCCATCTTGGTTGCAAACAAGACCTTCAAAGTTGGTTACAAAAATCCGGGAGTAACTTGAACTCCATGGATAAGGCAAAAAGCTGCTTTCCAAGTACTGCTAGCAGCCTTGTTTTGGTTTTCAAGGTATAAAACCTACTCAGGCCATTTAGAATGGTGCTTTTAGAGTGTTATTCTCTGATGTGACACAGCCTCATGCAGCTCTGGGCTCTTTTGGAGGATTTTAAGTCATCTCTTCTTTTTGTCCATAATTATTTTCCAAGTATATGCCCTAAGAAGCAGAGGACATTTTACAATGAAGAAATAAGCAGTCTGGGTAATTGTATATAATCAGCCTCTCCTCAGTTAGCAACAGTGAGACCTGCAGTGAGGCTCTCTGGGCTGAGCTTCCAGTAAAGCTGTCTTTGACCAGGAGTTCCTGTACTACAATTAAATCTGTCCCAAATTGATTTTTTTCACTTAGGCTTACAGTGAAACTGGCAAAAGGGAGACTTCCTTTGAATTGCAGATAGATGTGCGTGTATAAAAATAAACTGGGAGGTTCTGCTGAGCAGCTCTAGGAGATTAGTGTGAATAAAATAAGTTCAGGCTACTCCCCATGTGCTGCTCTGGAGCTGCCTGAAGGTGATGCACAGTCCCAGCCTTGCGTCCACATTTCTTGGCTGCATTAGGAGCTGGGGTTCAAGTCCTGGGCTGAGCTCATCCTCTGGCTGTGCCCCAGACACACCTGGAGCGATTGGAAGATGCTACAGATGTTTAGAAACACAGAATCATAAAGTCATTTAGGCTGGAAAAGACCAATAAAACCATCAAGTCCAACCATTCCCCAGCACTGCCAAGGTCGCCACTAAACCCTGTCCCCAAGTGCCACATCCACACATCTTTTAAATCCCTCCAGGGATGGTGAGCCCACCACTGCCCTGGACAGCCTGTTCAATGCTTAATAACCCATCTCATGAAGAACTTTTTCCTAAAGTCCAATCTAAACCTTCCCAGCTTGGGTAGGTTGAAGAGAAATCATTGTTTCAGTCTGTGTTCAAGATTTAAACTGGTGGCCATCAGATTCTGCATGTGACACGTGAACTCTTGCCTGGGCTGCTGTAGGAAAGCTCTAACTCCATTGGAAGTTCACAGAAGGACAAATCCCAGACAAGGCGTTAACACAGGAAAATGGTGACAAATTAACCAGGAACAGGTCTCAAACAAAAGGTGCATGTTTCCATTTGATCTCTCTGTGAAAAAGCCCTCATTGTGCAAACAAGCAAATCCCTCAGTTGTTGTTGTGGGAATCCTTAGTTCCAAGCTCCACGATAACTCTGAAGTGTGTTACAGTAAATCCTGATTCGTCTCAAAGTGGAGAATCAGGCTGTGCTGTGGGAAGCTCCTGGGTTTTCATTCACTGCTGAAACCCTGCTGAGCTCTTTGGAGAGGTCTGAGGTGTTTATCTGGCTGTGTCCAAACCCATTTCAGCCCCCAAGTACAGCTCAGTCATCTGACCTGATCCGTGTCAAACTACAAGCAGGTGAGCAGCAACATTTTGGACAGTTAGCAGTGCCCTGACCCTGTGTAGCAATCACAGCACCAGCACCTTCTCCTGGGCCCTGTCTGTGTGCACAGTGAGGATAAACCCCATCCCACTGACCCTCCCATGGCCACAGGGCTGCACGGAGGGCAGGAGGGGTCAACCAGCCCTCCCCAGCTTGTGCTGAGCTTCTCCAGATCTCCGTTGCCTCTTCACCTCCCAAACTTTCCTGGATTTTGTCCCTGTGGGTGCCAGCATCTCTGGCTGCTGCTTTGCCATCATCTGGAAACCTTCCTTCACCTGCACATCAAGAGCAGCCCGTTCTGGGAAAGCACATGGTGGCTTTGCCCAAATCAGCTGTATAAATATTCCTCTGCTTGCAAGTGGATGGCTCTTACTGTAGAAAAGGCAAAGTCTTCCTGGAAATGCAAAAGGGCTCTGACACAGCCCCAGATGCTGTGGTTAGCAGGAATAGAAGTGGGAAAGAGTTTGATCTGAGAGTAATGGTGGAGCAAGGCAGAGATTTTTAATGTGGGTGTTTCAAGTTAGTGACTAAGCTCCACATTTAGATACTAAATAAGTGGCCTCATTCCCAAAGAGGTGGAGGCTTCCTGTACATGGGTTCGGGTGCTCCAACTTGAGGATGGATGGGGTCTGGGCTTAGGCTTTTATTGGGATGTTTTCAGTGCCTCTGGACACTTGGCACTAAGGGAGGTGAAGCTGTGCACTTGCTGGACTTACAAAGCACAGCCCTTCAGCCAGACCCAAAGCCTCGTCCCAAAAAAAGCCTCTGTGCAAAAAGCCTGCGTGGTGACACGTGGGGACCTGGACCAAGCCGAGACACAAAGCTGAGCGACCACAGAGGTGGTGGCCCAGTGCTAAGGGTACAGCACCAGGCTTCCCTTTGCCTTTCTGCCTTTCCTCCCCATGGCCTGGCTGCTCCTTGTGGCTGGGTGGATGTCCCTGACGGGGTCAGCAGGACGGGTACAAGCACCTGAACTTGGGAAATCCCAGCCCCTCGGCCAAGATGGTGCAAGGGTGACTGTCACTGAATAAATGTGTCTCAGCTCTGTTCATGCAGTTCTGCGGGGCACATAGAGCTGAGTCTGCCCTGCTGACACCAAATGGGAAAAGAAACATTGGTGTGCTGGACAGATGTGGAAGTTTAGCAGCAGTGGCAGACCCAGCACCTCCATGTTCTCTCCCAAATCAGGAGGAAGCCAAGGTGAAGGGCCTGTATTCCCATCTGGAGGCACACTGACCAGCAGGACTGCAGCCTCTCTGCTGCCAGGTCTTTGTGATCAAAAAGTAATTTGCTGTGAACTGAAAGGAAAGTTGGAGTAGGGGTAGATGGCAGTTGAGGCCCGTGGTGGGGTGTAACCCTGATGGCTCTTCCTGTTCCTGGGGATGTGGAAGATGTAGAGGAGCAGAGAAGTCACAGTCTTGTCTCTAAAGCAAGACCAGATGCAAAACTCTTAACAAGAGTCGTACAAACCCAGATGTGAGAGGGGATGGAGAAGCAGGAGATCATGTTTCTGTTACATTTCAGTGTGTGGGAAATTCTGTTGAGTTTGTCTGACAGCGAAGGTTTGGGGTTGGGAAGTGTGGGAGCAGCAGGCAGAGGCACTGCTGGTGAGGTTCTGTGCATGTCCCCTGTGTCCTTGCAGAGGCTGGTGGTCTGCCTGGAGGAGTCGATTTACATCCATAACATTAAAGACATGAAGCTTTTGAAGACTATCCTGGATACACCTCCCAACACTACAGGTGAGCACGGGAGAACTGTGTGAAAAGGAGCTTTGTAAAGCCACAGCATTGTGTTGGAATCTAAACCAGCTTGTGCATCTTAATCCAGCACTGGGAAGCCAGAAATGCATGGAGGCAGTCAGGCAGGGTTGGAGAATCACAGAATAAGCTGAGTTGGAAGGGACCCACAAGGATCACTGAATCCAACTCCTGGCCCTGCACAGCACCATCCCAACAATCCCACCCTGTGGCCAGGGTATTGTCCAAGCTCTCCTTGAGCTCTCTCAGGCCTGGTGCTGTGGCCCAGCTCTGTCCTGAGGAAGACCCTGCCCTGTCTGGAGCTGAACCCTGCTCTGTCCAGAGGAGAGCAGAGATGGGCAGCAGGTCTGACTTCCCCTTGGGGTGAGCTCCCAGAGTGATCACGGGGGCAGAACACACAGCCAGGCACAGCACCAATCCCTGCCGGGGAGTTCCCAGGAGCTGCCACCTGATGTTACTCCACCAGGCTGCCAACGCGAGGGGCAGGGCAGGTGGCTGCAGCACAGATCCTGTGTGTGTGGCACGGGGTGAATCCGGCTTTCCTGCTGCTGGGAGAGGAGCTATTTTTAGCAGCAGAGGGAAGCTTGGCCGGGTGCCCGCGTTGCTGTGCCACCCTGCTCGGGCTGCAGCATCCCTTCATGGCTGGGTGCTCAGGAAGCTGCTGATGTGCTCACGCTTGGCCTCAGGGCTTTCAAGGGATGCTCTTCCAGCAGCTCCCCTGACCTACTTCAGGTCTCACCAGATGGGCTCTCTGTATGGATTAAACACGCTAAATGCTGCAAATATAATTAAAGTTTAAAACCTTCCCGAGAAGGCCCGGCAGCAGGATGGGATACCCAGGCCTGGAGCTGTTCTGCAGAGGGGCTGGAGGATCAGGCCATGGTTTAAGAGCAGCAGCAATCAGCCAGGGGAGGACTGGGATGCTGCAGATCACAGGCTTCATATGGGCTTAGTGTTTTAAACTCCTTTTACTGCAGCAGCTGTCATTGAAATGAGCCGAGTGACAAGTGCAGTGCCCCTGTTGTCCCTGGGCCATCTGCTTTGGTCCCAAGCTTGACCCCGAGGACAGTGTGTCCAGTAGGTCAGGGCAGTCCAGCCTCACTGCTCTTCGTGCAGTTTAGGAGTGGGGATCTGTGCTGGGGGATGTAGGAGCACATGGAAAATGTGGCACTCCTGTGAAGTGTGTGCCCTGGGCACGGTGGCAGCAGCACAGGCAGGACCAGGGTTTGCTGCAGCCACACTGGCCAGTCACAGTGAGATCTCTGGCTGTTCCTGGCCAGCACCTGGCTCCTGCTGCAGCCTCCTCCACGTAGGAGAGGAAAATGCCCGTGGTGTCCAAGACGGTTGTTTTTCAGGGGCAGGATTTGAACCAAAGAGGTCACAGTGGTTGGGATGACCTGTGTGCCACGAGGGCACACCCCGGGAATGACTGCAGCTTTGGAAACCACCTCATGTGGTTTGCCCCCAAGCCCTGGATGTGCCTGAAGCTGCTGGCCTGAGGGCAAGGTCAGGCTTCCTGGACACAGTAGCATTTTTTCCATGCTGCTCGAAGAAGCCACCTGTGACGTGGCACTCCCAGAGGTGCCATCCTGAGCAGTGCCAGCCTGCCTCCTCCCTTCTGAGCCCACCACTGCAAGCACCAACCCTCATCATGGCTGGGGGGCTGCTGAGGGGAGAGGAGCATCTTCAAAGGCTGCCCGTGGCCCTGTGGTCCTTGTTCTTTGTGTGTCCCCGAGGTCAGCCCAGTACACTCACATCTGTGTTTTCCCCTGGCCTGGTTTCCCGGCCGCCTCTCCCGGCCAGAGGAGCAGAGGGAGCGGGTGACTCACCCCGGCGCTCAGAGCTCGCTTTGTTTAGCTCCAGCCTCCCCTGATCCTCTCTGAAAGGGCTGTGCTGATCCCCCCGTGCTGCCTGGGCCGGGAGATCACCATCGGAGAAGGCAGGATGCTCATCCCAGCAGCAGAGTCTCTGGGCTATCTTTGCCTCCCTCTTATCCCTCCCTCTTTAATTGCCTTTTAATTGCCTGCACTTTGCTGCTGCCGCTCTCCTCGTGCGTCTCCCGGTGCGCCATCCCTGGCATGATGTGCATGCCTCTGGATGGATGGGGAGCGGATCCCTGGGGCCTCTGGCTGATCCTGCAGCTCCTGGCTCCGCTGCGGTCTCTTTGTTTGGTTATAAACAATGACCTAAAACGAGAGCTCCGGCCGATCCTTCCCCGCTGCTGCTGCTGGGCGGGGGCCAGGCCGTGTCCTGACACGGGGCTTGCACGGCACGACACGTCCGTGCGTCTACGTGCGCTGTGTGGCTGTCCCACTGGCCTCTTTGGGGACCGTGGCAGCGTCCCCGGTGCCTTTAACCCCGCGGCTTCCTCCGCACGTGGGATTAGGTGGGACCCCCGCCGCGGGTCAGGAAGCGCAGGTCGTGCTGGAGCCTGGAGTCGGGTTTGGGAGGGCTGCGAGCGCACGGATGTGGGGCAGGAAGCGAGCGAGGCACGTTCTGTATGTGACAGGATTCACCGGGCTGGATCCTCAGCCAGCAGCAGGAGCGAGAGGCAGGAAGAGATGCTCTTTTCTGAGGTCACCTGGGGGACAGGCGGAGGGATGTACCCACACACGTCTCCATCCATCCCTGTCTCATCCTCTAATCCCTGCCTGCTTTGAAAGGAGCGTTTGGGAACCTTTGTGCTCGTGTTTGCACAAACCCAGGTGGTTCTTATGGGGCAGAATTCCCCCTGTGCTTAAAATTTCGCTACGTTCAAGTTCCTTGTCAGCCGGAAACTCCCTGCGCAGCTGGCGCATTTCCTTTGTCTTTCTCTGCTTCCCTTTTCCATTCCGAGCAGAAGGAAATGGCACTGCCTTCAGCCAGGCTGCAGCGGGGCTGCACCCACGCCGTGCTGCTCCTCTGAGCTTCCAACCCGGCACCTACACCCTGTGCACACCTGGACGTGTCCAGATGTGCCTGGACAGGAGTGGGGTCAACCCTCAGACCGACACGTCCTTTGCTGTTTCATGCACCCACTCCTGGCTTCTCCGGGGAGATAATGCAGGGGGAAAGCCCGGAGCGTGCTGAGAAGCCGCATCTGGTGGGTTCCTTGTGCCCGGGGAGCGGGGAGGGTGGCAGGGCACAGCCGCCGTTCTGTCCCGTACCAGCAGATGTCCCCACGGCCGAGGCGGTCCCAGCGCTCCGCGGCCCCGCGCCGGGCCCGGGCAGCCCCAGAAGGAGCCGGAGCCTGAATCCCGCCGTGCCCCGCTCTGTCCTGCCCCCGCCCGCAGCCTCAGCCGTGTCCCTGTCCCCCTGCCAGGTCTGTGTGCTCTCTCCATCAACCACGCCAACTCCTACTTGGCTTATCCCGGCAGCGCGACCAGCGGAGAGATCGCGCTTTACGACGGAAATACTTTGGTAAGTGCGAAGCTCAGCCTTTGGATACCGGCAGGGGCTGAAAACAAACAGAGCCACAGCAAAGCCAACGGGGCCCTTGGGAAGGATGAATAAATACACTCCACCGAGCTGGAGTGCAAGGGAATTGCCTGGGAGGCACATCTGGACGTATTCCTTTGCTCGGAGCGGACAGCTCTGAGATCAGGGCACGCATCTCCCAGCACAGGATATTCAGGGAAACGTGACCCACTGCCCTGCAGCCCAAGGGCCACTGCCAGGCTGACACAGGGGCTGCTACGGGAGCGTCAGCAGCGCATCCCATGGGAGTGATGTGACCAGCGTGGGTCAGGGGGGGTTGGAGCTGCTCCAGCCAGCTCAGGACCGGGAGCAGCTGCTTTGCCACACCGTGGGCTGGAAGGATGATGGACCCAAAGTCACAGAGAGGGCAAAGTGTCCAAAGTCCCCTTAGGAAATCTGTCCCTGGCAGGATGCAGGGTCATGATTATCTGCTGTTTATGCCAGGGCTTTGGGTTACATAAGGCTGGTGGCTCCGTACGTGCAGCGGGAGCTGAGGATCTGCAGCAGGGGAGGAGCAGAACACAGGGAAAACGCTGCTGCTGCAAGAGGTGCTGCGAGGGCTGGGGCTCCCTGCAGGTGGTGTCACTGCAGCAGGACTTGCTGTGCAGCACAGAGAGGTGCAGGGAAGCCAGCTCTCATCCTGACAAAGAAGTGCCAGGCTTTGGAGATGGTGCAGGCACAATCCCGAACCCTGGAGAGGCGGGGAGCTGAGGTTCTCTGCCCCTGAGGTGAGCGTTCTGTAGTCACAGTGGCCATAGTAGGTGGGGAATGAACTCGAGGCAGGGCAGAGAAAAACTGCTGAGGACGTTGAAGGGATACCAGCAGCACAAGACGATCTCGTGAATCCGTATCAGCAGGTCTGGATAGGGAGTGAGGCAGGAACGCCCTGCCCTCACACAGTCCTAGGACCGGCGTGTCCCTTTGCACTCACGTTACCCTGTGCCCCACAGAAAACAGCCTGCACCATTCCTGCCCACGATGGGCCTCTGGCCGCTCTCGCCTTCAACTCCACCGGCTCCAAGTTGGCCAGTGCTTCTGAAAAAGTGAGTGTGGCTGCACGGACCCTCCCCCCGCATCAGCACCCCCGAGCTGCCCCTTCCTAAACACAGCCAGCACAGAAGGGCCGCTGGCTGGTCGGTGTATCGAGATCAGACTGAGCCCAGCTGGCAAACAGGAGGAGCCTTTGCACATCCTGAGTTTCCTGGGTGTGTCAAGGAAAGGGCTCGGGCTCCTTGGCTTGCTCCTACATGATATTTCCATTTGCGTTTTTTGCAGGGCACAGTCATTCGTGTATTTTCCATTCCTGGGGGGCAAAAACTCTATGAATTCCGGCGAGGGATGAAAAGGTCAGTTCATTCTTCTGGCAGTGACAAGTATACAGAGGGCTCCCGGAGCTGAAATGTAAACACGGGGACACAGGGCAATGTCGGATCCTGGTGGCTTTGGCATCTTTTGCAGAAGGAGAACAAGAGCAAACGTATCAGCTCGAAATGTCACTGTGCCAGGCTGTGCCCAGCTCAGTGATTCCCTTCAGTGTGTCACAGAGCAGGGCGATAGCAGGGAACAGACATGGAGTCACTCCCTTTACTCTGTCCTTTCTTTTTTCTTATTTGAAATAATGAAGTCCCCAAAATTGTCAGAGACTTCATTCCTGCTGAACCCATGCAGGAGATGCTGTTTGTATCCCACTGTTCTGCACTTTGGATATCCTCCCTGGTCTCTGCAGCACCAGAAGGTGCAATGAGGCTGGCACAGATGTTCCCTCCACAGGCAGCTCTGTGAGCAAGGACATTTCCACCTCTCTGGCTGTTTGTCACTAGCTCGAGGCTACCCCCAGCCCTGCTGAGCAAAGGGATTTGGGAGTTTCTCAGTGAGCCCACAGGCTCAGCAGCAGCTGTGCAGGATGATCCTCACCATGGATGGGTCTCCTTCCTCCCCATCCACTCCTCTGTGAGCCAAACCCAGCAGTTCCCCTTGACTGAATTGCTGTGGAGTGACCAGGCCTGTCCTTGCTCGGCTCTAGGTACGTGAACATCAGCTCCCTGGTGTTCAGCATGGATTCCCAGTTCCTCTGTGCTTCCAGCAACACGGAGACCGTGCACATCTTCAAACTGGAGCATCTCACAGACAGGTGAGGGATTAGCCTGGCTTAACCTGCCTGGCCCAGGGCTGTCTCTGCTTCTAAGGTCTGTGTTTACTCAGCTGCTCTCCATGTCCTCACCACGTACTCTGCATGAGCAATACCAGCTGCAAAGTGTCTTTGTGTCCTGAGGGACTCACTCCTTGGAAAAGCCACACACTGCACCCCTGCTGTCAGGCTCTCTGGGCCTCTCTGGGTTTATGAGGTGCTGCTGTCCCCTGCCTTCTCCCTGTGCATCCAGCCACGCAGGTGCACAATGTACGGGTGCCCCCAAAACCCCTTCACCTGTGTGAGATCAGGTCTGGCCCTATGGTTTGTCACGCTGACCATGGTGACCCCACTGACGCTGCTTTGTGACCCCCTCAGCCGGCCAGAGGAGCCTCCAACCTGGAGTGGTTACATGGGAAAGATGTTCCAGGCTGCCACCAACTACCTCCCTGCCCAGGTGTCGGGCATGATGAGCCAGGACCGAGCCTTTGCCACCGTCCGGCTGAACATCTCCGGGCAAAGGAACATCTGCGCCCTCTCCACGTACGTACTGACCCTACTGACCTCTGCCCCCCACGCCAGCCCAGCCTTGTCTCATCCCCCTGCCTGCAGAGCATGTGGTGTGGGTGCTGCTGTGCCTGTGTGTGTGAGGTTTTTGGCCTCAGGATGCTTTTCCCACCAGGATTCAGAAGCTGCCTCGGCTGTTGGTGACGACGTCAGATGGACATCTCTACATCTATAACTTGGACCCACAGGACGGAGGGGAGTGTGTCTTAATTAAAAATCACAGGTAACTCTGCCTCCACTCACACCTCACACAGAGGCTGGTCCTTTTTAAAAAATGAAGGGGAATTTCACCTGGCAGCACAAAACGAAGCTGTAGGAGCAAGAAAGTTAGAACTGAATTTGTGATTTGAGCTGCCTGACCTGACATGAGTGGGAAGCACATCAGCAGGCAGGGACACACAAACCGGAGACATCTCAGATGCCGTGGCAGCTGTGGGACATCCCAGCTTAGACTGGGCAGGCTGTGCCTTAGGAGATGCCCCCACAGCAGGGCTCTGACCATCGTGGTGGCAGGAGAGCAGAGCACCTTCTGGAGAGCTGGCTGTGGGTAGGATGGTGTGGAGTGACACTGTGAGCTTCTGTAAACAAAATCCCAGTGCCAAAGCAGAGGAATTTCTTCATGGAAAGGGTTGTTAAGCATTGGAAGGGGCTGCCCAGGGAGGTGCTGGGGTCACCGTTCTTGGAGTTGTTCAAGAAGCAACTGGATGTGACCCTCAGTGCTCTGGTCTGGGTGACAAGCTGGTGGTGATCAGTCAAAGGTTGGGCTCGATGATCTTAGAGGTCTTTTCCAACCGAAATCATTCTGGGATTCTGTGAAAACAGAGCCTCCCCCGCTGCTGTTCAGTCCATATGCAAATCCCATTAAGCACGTAACCCCCCCGCACACATCTGGGCTGCTTGGCTCCAGATGTGAAGCCTTTGGGGTGGGGTGAGATGTAACATGTGCTGCGGGCCGGGAGGTGGCTGCCAGCCAGGAAAGTGCCAGCAGCTTTTGGAAAAGCCACAAAACAACAGCACTTCAAAGCTGCGCTGTCCAGCGCGCGCCGCCCGCAGCCCCCAGCCTTGTCATGTGGGCTCCTCTGAGCATCAGAGGGCTGAAAAGGGCCCTTGGGTCATGAGTTACATTACATCATACGATATCTCTGCTCAAACTCCGTCCTAAACTAGCCAGGGCTGCTTTTCCCATCTAGTCTGCTCCTGTTGGAAGCCCTTCGGAGCCCCCTCTGTGATTAGAAACACTGTTTGCCTTTGTAACCTAAAGCTTTTGTGGTCAATCTGTTCCCTTCTGTTCCCGTGCCAGCATTGTCCTCCAGCCGAAGTGGTGCTTTCCCTATCTCCTTCTTCACCCCCTGCTTTCCTTGTGGAGCACAATGCTCCCCTGTCCACAGCACTGCTGGGGCTGCTGCACGCAGGGATGGGGATGGGTGATGTCCTTCGAGGAGATGTGGATGCATGGGCTGGTCTTAGCTGAAGCTGGGGAGGAACAGGGATCAGGACTAACTCTTCTCCCCTCTCTTGATCTGTACCATTAGTCTGCTTGGCTCAGGAAAGATGGAGGAGAACAAAGAAAACGACCTTCAGCCTCCAGTACCTCAATCTTATGCAGCAACTGTAGCCAGACAAAGTACAGTGCCTTCAACTTCGACCATGCCAGGTGAGCACCACATCTGCCCTTCCTCGGGCAGAAGCCACAAAACCACCTGGGGCAAAGTGGAAAGTGCCCCAGATTCCACAGGTTCATCCAGGATCACCTCATGTTCACTGCACGCTGGGGCAGCAGGACTTTGGAGCTTGCCGGGTTCATCCCCTGCCACAGAAACAAGCCAGGAGCTTTCTGCTCTGCTTCCTGGGCCCCTGTGCCAGCTCTGCTCCCTGTGCAGAGCTGTGCCACAGACAGGCCCAGGGCAGAGCAGGAACCGCTGTTTGTTTCCAGGAGTTGTAACCGTGGGTGTGGAAGTCAGGGCTCACTGTTTCACTGAGATTGTCACAGATTGCCTCAGGGTCTCTGGAGCTGGTACACCCTGCACTGAACTGCTGCAGGGAAACACTGGGTGACTCTCTCATTATACTCCCAAGTGTAAGGTCCTCATACAGATGAAGATCTTACTCTGCAATTGGTGCTTGGGTTCATGGCAGGAGGAGGAAAGCTGCTGCCTCGGGAGCTGACCATGTAGTTCATCCATAATCCATAGTGTCCATGGAGACACCTTCCTCTTCCTTACTCCCTGAGCTCTGCCAGGAAGCCAGAGGAAGCAGCTCCGTGCTAAAAAAGGGGTAACAGTGCCTGCTGCCTGTTTGCAGCCTCCTCCCATCCCTTCCTGCAGTAACACTGTGTGTTCTCCCCTGTCCAGGTTACTCGGAGGACGGCGGAGCCCTGCGGGGGGAGGTTATCCCGGAGCACGAGTTTGCAACTGGCCCGGTCTGTCTGGACGATGAGAATGAGTTTCCTCCTGTGAGCATTCGGGACCCCTAAACCTGCAGTGCAGCCCTCGTGCTAAGAAGGGAGTAGTAACCTCTCCCAGAAGAGATTCCATTGCCCCCGCCTTGTCCCAGCTCACTGTGGAGCCTAAAATAACTGAATGGGTTCTAGGGACAGTGCCAGGAAAATGCCACCCCCACTAAACAGCAGCTGGGGATGGGGCAAAAATGGCCAGACCTGAGTAGAGATAGATGTGAACAAACTTGCTGAATGGTGATCAGATCCAGAGCTAACCTTTGTGCCTTGGGCAGATTTCTAATATTACCAGGAATAGTTTTAATTGGAACAATTTAGAAATAAAAACTTACTACCCCGTTGCATTTTCAGTCAGTTGTATTAGTTCATGGAATGCAACTGGAACATACCTGAACCTCACCAGTCTCTCCATTTCCAAGCTAACTGAGAAGGAAACTCCTTTTCCAAGTACAAAGATGAAAGGAATAACAGAGTTTTAAACCATTTGATGATTTTTATATGGCACTTTCTCAGTTACCATTGGAAGGAGCTAGTGGATTTTTCAATCTCACTTCAGCCTGGCAGTGTCTTTCCAGCTCCTTTTCCTATTCCACACTCATTTATTAAGTTTCTAACCCCTAATTGGACGAATGTTGGTCTGTGCTGTGATCTGGTTGTAATCAGTGGTGTCTTCATAGCAGTAATGCAGCAGAATATTGTAATGGATTGCAGGTTGCAGCCTTGGCAGGCTTTTGGAATTCCTTACTTCATTTTTACATATCCTGCTACTGGAGTTTTGCCTGCAAAGGAGGAAGTACAAACCTTATCCCAGGATTCGTTCCATGTGCTGAGCTGACCTCTGTGAGGCACCTTCCTCTGAGCTGATGCAAAGTGTTACTTAGATAAAAGGAGACTGGCTCATGACTCCCTTTGAGCCAACACCACCTGAACCCAGCTCAACTCACACAACCCGCAGATTATTTCATTCCTTTCCTGTAGCAGCATTCCCTGCTGCAAACTGGGAGCGGGAATTTCCCAGTTTTCCAACCCCATTACTGAAGAAAGATATTTAAAATGTCTCCCTCTGTGTGCCCACAGAGAAGGTGATGGCCCAGGCCCCTGGGAGGAGCAGCAGGGACAGAGAGAAATCCTTTGTTTCCTTCTGCTAAACCTGCTCTTGAACTCGTGGTTTGGGGACAAGCAAATGCCAGCAAGCAGGAATCACGCTGCTCCTGAATGAGGCTTCCTGCTGGGACTGTGCTGGATGAAAGCAGCCCCAAACCCCTGCTGTACCACAGCAGGTGCTCTGTGAAATGAACTTTGATCCCTCCAAATCCTGTCATTAACCTGACAGAGCAGTGACATGTGTATTGTTAGGGAGGAGGTGGTGTGGGAAGGGAAGGCGCTTTCCAAAAATACTCCCTGATAACGGTGGCTGAGCAAATGGAGCTTCCAGATAAAGCCCTTGCTCTTGGGTTTGGGGTTTGCCCCTCGCAGTGGGAGCACTCGGGATGTTTGGATGCTCTGGATTTCACTGAACTTGGCTGTTTTCTCAGCACTTGAGCTCCTCAGTCTCAGTGAAGGGGGTTTCAGGCATCGGTCACTCCTGTGTGGAGAAGGAGGGAGAGAAAACCTGACCTTATCCAACAAAAATGTTTTGACAGCGTTCGGCTTTGCGGAAACATGGGAAGGGTTTTGTTTGTTTTCCAGTGTGCAACAAAAAGACATTTAAAAACCTCAAAACTTGTGACAAAATGGAATATTCACCCGCAGCCCACAGTACGGCTTTGAACTCAGACATGGATCTGGAGAAACAGCAGTGCTCAAACCCCACAGTTTCTCCCCATTTTGAAACCTCTTGTCTTCCCTTAACCTCAAGCAAGACTTCAGAGGCTCAGCTGTTAAAGAGTGAGGAAAAACAGCTTCAGCCTGACATAAGATCTGTCAAACACTGCCTGTTCATTAAGTGGAAGGAGGGACAGATCAGAGAGGAGATGAGAAGCCCAAGGAGGACTCATAAAAAGTGGCCTCACAAGAGGGAACGTGGATGTTGCTGCTGCTGGTGCCAGGATTGCGGAAGGATCCCGCGGCAAGAGGTTAAACCAGTTCAGGGACAGCTCCTGCGTGGATGGGGTGCATTAAGCACTCCCAAGTCACTGCTGGTCTCAGGCAGGAAGGACTCAGGTGTTACTGAGGGGGACAGGGGGCTGGAGCCGTGGGTGCCATGCTGGATGTGCCAGGAGGAGGCTGCAGAGCCCTCACCCTGCAGGATCAGAAGGTTTTAAGGGGGTGGAAAGAGCAAACCCAGCTCTGGCTGCAAAATGGTAGCAATTTGGGCTCTTTTCTGGTCACCTGCCTGAGCTACACCCACCCCTGTGCTGTGGGTGTGGCAGGGAGTGAGATTTCCAGTGGTGCTGGGAGCCACCGGGGTGTGTTTTGGGCCAGGCAGGGCACTGCAGTTTTGGGGTAGTGCTGTGAGCTTTGGCAGCAGAAATCCTGCAGGATTCTGCAAGCAGCACAGCCTGTGTGCACCTGAAGAGTGCAGCCAAGGGACCTTCCCAAGACTTCTGGGAAGAAGTCCAATCTTCAGCAGACTGGTCAGTGCACTGGGCTGCAGGGCCCAGAGGTGAAGGTTTTATCAGGGAAGCCGTGTCATTAAGTCGAGATTGCACACAGCAATCAGCTCTTCAAAGGCAGCTTCCCCTCACTGATAGTCCATCACTTTTAAAAAACATCTTTTTCCCATCGGTTTTTGGGCTGCTCCAAAACAGTTCGGGCAGCTTCCTGTGCTGCCAAAGGATGCTGCTGCGTGCAGGAGGGAGAAAATCCGGCGGGATCTACAACAAGGCAGGAATCATGGGGTGCACACCTCTCTGGTGCTCCAGACCGCAGATCTTGATACAAGAAACCAGGCTGCAGATACATCTCTGGCTCTGTGGAACCAGTCTTGGCCCAGATTCCCCCTGGCTGTTTGCTGGATGGTGTTTCCCTCATTCTGTTGCACGGATATGGACACTAATTATTTTAAGTGATTATTTTTTAACAGCTGGCTGTTAGCAGAGGAAAGGCCACAGATTTTCCAGTGAGGCTCTACTTGTAATTATGTTTCATCGGGGATGAGGGAGTTTGGCAGAACCTGACTCCTGCCCTTGGAGCTCAGACTGGCATTTTGGGCAGCTGGGGCTTGCAGGATTAAGCCCAGCTTATCAGAACATTATCTGAGGTCCCTTGGGAATTGTGCCATCCAGTGTCAATACTTGTGCCTGGAAACCTGGCAGCGATGGTCCTGCAGCTCTGGAGAGACAGACCCGGGAGGAGCAGCTGGCAGAGACCCTCTGCAGCAGGAGCTGTGGGGTTCACATCCCTCCCAAGTCACGTCTGGCAAGGCTGGAGCTGGGGAAGATCTGTGCCAGGGCTGCCCATGCCTCATGCAGGAGCAGGGGCACTTTTTACCCGGGGTTTCCGTGGCAGGAGTAGCAGATGGGAGGTGACTCAGGCTCCTGCTGCTGCCTGTTCTTCTCTGCTCCTGCTTTACTCTTTCACTCAGAGGCTTTGCTGGTATTTAGGCTGGGCTTTCCCTCCCCTAATCCTGTCTAACGTGGTGGAGTTTAACTCTGGGATCCATCCAGGGATGCCCAGCACACACCTTTCCCTCGGGCCACGCCAGAGCTGAGCTCTTTTTGGGAGCACTTAGTGAGGCAAATGCCCTTCACCCCAAATGCCTGCACTCCCCCAAAGCCTGGCCGTGCTCAGCCTGGGGCCACGCTTAGCACCGAGCCAGATGGTTCCTGTTCCCAGGACTGTAAATTTGGGGAGGGGGAGAGCAAATAAATAAACCTCTCACCAATCTGCCTTTGAGTGGAAAGTAAAACACGGCGGGACGTCCCTCCCCCTGCTCCTCCCGTGTGCGTAAAACCGACTGGGAACGCTCCCTGGTGCTGGGAAAAGTAAGGCCCTTCTGTTTTGATTTTGGTAGATAATCTTGTGCCGTGGAGGTCAGCCGGGCAAGGCGAAGAGGTCATGAGGAGAAGCAAAACATCCACGCTTAGGACAGCTGCTGGGAGGTGCTTTGGAAAAGCCAGGAGTTTCGAAGAACAGATCTGTGAGTCCCCGAGACGAGAAAAAAAATACAAATCTAAGGTGGGCCACACTTTTTCCTCTGTGTAAGTGAACAGCTGGCCCTGTTAGCCCCTGTTTTAATCTGTGTCTGGGTGGGGTGTCAATGTACTGTATGCACACGGCTCTATTTAACAAACTCTGTGTTAGAACCACAGTGTAAATGCTAATTTAATCAGATTTGTATGTAACCAGAATTTTATATACCCATTCGTCCCTTTTCTAATTTATGCTGTTTTATGTGTATAAATGTACTTATAGGAAGAGATATTAAACTTATGTCTTTGTACAGTATATACAGACTATTTTAACCCAGGCAAAGTATTTTTGCAGTGATATTAGAGAAGATGCCATTTGCTATGTTGAAAGACAGAATAAAGTCACAGTCTGTCCCTGGCAGCTCCTGCTGTTCTTTTTGGGGCCCTAAAGGTGTCAGTCTGGATTAAGTTCGGGGAGTGGGAGGGTTTTGGGGGCTGGGGCAGGGGCAACCCACCTGGGTGAGTCCACACAAGTCCTCTTATGGCCAAAAAAAGATCTGGGTGTGTAAATCAGAATGCAGAATTGTTTCAGAACACCCTCACTCAGCTGCTGAGAAATCCCAGTGGTTTCTCAGGTTTCAGTTGCACCTTCATTTCTGCCTTTGCAGCTCCCCAGGCCTTTGCACCTGCCCAGCAGGGCCCCACAGGAGCTGTTTGACCCCATCTGTGCCTGCGCTGGCATCGGCAGGAGCAGCTCCTCTGCCTGGAGCCCTGCTCTGCCAGGACACCCCAGGGCAGGGACCTCTCCCTGACCTCCCGAAAACCCCGCAGTGACACCTTTCTCCTTCCCGCAGAGCTGATGGGGAGCAGCCCCCGTTCTCTCCCTGCCACCTTCAGGGAACAGCCTTTCCAAACCCGGGGAAGTCACCGTGCAGTCCCTGAGCCCCAGGGAACCTCAGCTGGTGGGGCAGGGGCTCCATTCCCAGAGCTCTCCCCTTGTGCCAGCCAGGAATTTTCTCTCTGCAGCCACCAAACTTCCAGGGTCTCTGCCCCACAAGGGCTGATTGCTCAGGGGCTCTGCCTCGTCCTCCCCTGCCTTGTGCTCCCACCAGTTGCTCTTGTAAGATCTCTTCCTAGAGGAAAACCAAGCAAATTTCCCAGAGGAATTCTCTCCCAAAGCCAGCTTTCACAGAAGGTAGTTTTAATCCAAGAGCTGTCTCCTTCCCAGACCAAGAGCCCTACAAAAAGCCTCCCACATGCCCCGGGTGCAAAGGGGACCCTCTGTGTGCTCCCCCAGACCCACATCCCACTGACCTCTGCACGGAGCAGAGGCAACCGCAGCCTCCCTCCCTCCCCATGGCCACCCTCCAGCCTGGGGTTCACCCACACCAGGCTTGGGAAAGGAGCAGCCTGAGCAATTATTTGCTTACAGACAAAGCCAGGGTGTTCTCTTTTCCACGTGGGGAGGCAGCGTGGCTCCGTGAGCCCCGCGGCACCGGCAGCCCACGCGCCGCACGTCGCAGCAGGGAATTGCGGATGGATCCTGGGAATAATCTGCAAGCGAGACGTTGTCTGCTGCAATGTCCTGCAGAGCCTGGGCGTAAGCCCTGCTGATGGCAGGCAGCACTGCCTGGTACTCTCCGGATGCCACATCCAGGGGCTGCTGCTCCTGCAGGTCACGGTCCAGGTTGAAGATGAGGGGTGGTTGGTGCCGCTCCGCCGGTCCAGTGCTGCCATCACAGGCCATGGCCCCTCCTAGGGAGGAAATGGGAGAGAATCCCCGGGGTCGCAGCGCTCCAGGGGTCACCTCTGTACTCCTCATCCACCCAGGACAGCCCATTCCCACCCCATTTCAGCTCTTACTCCAAGAGTGTTCCTGAGGCCAACCCCGGGCTGCAGCCCCATCCTGCAGACTCGGGTCGGCACATCCTTGGGTCTGCTCTTGCTTGAATTAACCCGAGGTGCTTTCCACCTGTATCTGCAGGGATCTAAGAGTTCCTGAAGCCTTTTCCTAGACTTCAGAGCCTCTGGTAGGGACACGCTACCTGTGGTGTACAGCGCCTTGTACTGAGCCAGCCGCAGCGCCTCGATCTCGCCGACCTTCCCGGCTGCGCCGCTGTTGGGGTGGAGCAGAACCTGCAGCAGGGGACAGAATAATTCCTGTCAGCCCTTCGCAGGAAAAACCTGCTCCATGAGATCCACTCCCTCCCCAGGTGAGCCACATCCCACCCCTTTCAGACACCATTCAGGCCCTGGACTCTGAGCTGTGATTGCTGAAGGGTGGGATGATGGCAAAAGGGCGCCAGGAAACACCAGCATGTCCCTTGGACCTTCCTGGCCCTGCAGGACCCTCTCAATTTACCTCCCAATTCTATGGCAAGAAAGTGATCACGAAGGTGGGGGCACTTCCAGCAGAGCAGGGCAGATGATCATAAAATCCCAGAATGGTTTGGGTTGGAAGGAGCCTTAAATCTCATCTCATTCCACCCCTGCCATGGGCAGGGACACCTTCCACTGTCCCAGGCTGTTCCAAGCCCCATCCAACCTGGCCTGGGACACTTCCAGGGATCCAGGGACAGCCACAGCTTCTTGGGATAACTTGTGCCAGGGCCTCCCCACCCTTAAAATTAAGAATTTCTTCCTAACATCCAATCTAAATCTCCCACTTTTACTCTAAAACCATTCCCCCTTGTCCTATCAAATGCCCATGGAATATTTGGGAGCCGGGGTGGTCTCAGGCGCTCTGTGTCACCCAGCACCTCCCTCGGTGCTCACAGCTCAGCCAGCAGTGGGGACATCCAAGGGAGCGAGCCCCAGCCTGGAGCCAGCGGAGCCACGAGCTGAGGGTGAGCTCATGCGAGGCAGAGGGGAAGGTGAGGTGCTGGAACATCACTCCCACATCCCTCCCGTCCGTCTGACTCACCCCGCTGTGCGAGGGCTCCCTTCCCTGACAACAGCCAGGGAACGGGCTGAGGAGCGAGGGAAGGAGGGAAGGGTGGGTCGAATCTCTCCCTTTTGGTATTTAGGACACTTGATCCACACAGGACGGCTGCTCTGGCGCTGGGGAGTGAGGAGACAAGTGAGCTGGACACTCCAGCGGCTCCTCTCTCCGATAATATCTGCCGCGGAGCCAAAGCCTTCACTGAGGGATGAGTCACTTGAGGTTTCCTCCCTGGGAATTCGAGTTTAAAAGTGATTCAAGAAATTTCCACTGTGCTAAGAATTAGAAACATCTGCTGGAGTTGTCGGCAGCTGCAGCGCCAAGTTTAGTAACAGCACTCGCAGCTGATGAGCGCGGCAGTGCCTGAGCAGGTGCCCGGCACGGAGCCCTGCCCCTCAGGGAGCGTTCCAGGCACCCCGGGCACCCCGAGACATCCATCCCACAGAGCATTCTGGGGATCCCAGGCACCTCGAGGTGTCCAGCCCATGCTGCCTGGTCCAGATGTAGCCACTATCCCATAGGACCAGCTGGAACCTCATCCAAGAGACTCCAGGATTCAGCATAGGGGGTGATTTCCAAATGGTCTCACCTTCCTTTACTGCCCTCTGTTGTAAGGTAAATTATTTGTTTAAAAATCACCTTTTGGGACTGGGTTGGATCTTTATGTTTTAGGGGAGAAATAAGAAGGGTGTAAAGTGGAGGAGGTGGTGCAGTGTGAGCCTGGTGCAAGGAGGAAGCTCTGCTGCAGAGTCCCCTTCTGCCTCGGGCAGGATAAAAGAGCTCCAAAGCAGGAATCAGCAAATATTCAAATCCCTGTGAAGCCAAGGGACCAGGAACTGAACCAATTCATCTGTCTCCAGCCGTAAAGCTTTGCCTACACCTTTAAACAGCACAGCTGGGCTGCTGCCAAGGCCACTCAAACCTCCCTTCCTACCAACAACCACGTTCCTAAACCTCTTAAAACCCCACACTTAGAAAATACGTTATAATTTACTGCATAATTAAGGAGCTTGTTTTGATTCAAGAAACATTCCCAGGTCTGGAACTCTTCCATTAATCCACGACTGTTATTTTAGTAAATAAAAAATAGAGAAGAGGGGAAAAAGCCTTTTCTCCCCTGAAAACTCATTGCTTGCACTTGGCTCTCTGGGCTATTCACATTCAGCTGATGGACTGAGGGATTTACTGCCCCTGGTGCCCTCGGTGCTCCTTGGAGGATGTGGTTTGTTCTTCCTGCCAACAGCCCTCGCTCTCAGCAGGACCTCGGTGTCACCCCAGCCCCGCTGCCGGCTGTGCCAGCGCCGAGCCCAGGCTGGGACACTGGGACAGTGTCACCCGGGCAGCCCACACTGCGAGCTCCAGCCACCCCAATTAGGAATGTGTGGAAATCGGGCTTTGGAGCGAGCGAGGGAGCTGCTTGCAGGAGGATTTGTGTCACGGGAAACCCTGCCCGGGGGTCACTGTCGGCCACTTGTGAGCAGGGGGTGCGAGGCACGGAGCCGGGAGGGGAGGGAGCGGGGACACGGCTGCTCCCGATCACCCCACGGGGCTGTGCGTCCCCTCCCACCGCCCCATCCCACGGCAGTGCCATCCCACCCCTGGGGGGAATTCCAGGAGTGGCTGCACCCTGACATCCAGCAAACCATCGCTGCCTGCAAACCATCTCTGCCTGCAAACCAGCATTCCCAAAAAGCACCACTCTCAGCACACCACTGCTCTCAGAAAATCATCATTCCCAAGAAACCATTGCTCCCAGAAAACCAGCATTCCCAAAAAGCACCACTCTCAGCACACCACTGCTCTCAGAAAACCATCATTCCCAGCACACCATTGCTCCCAGAAAACCATCATTCCTAAAAAACCATCATTCCCAAAAAACCACCACTCTCAGCACACCATTGCTTCCAGAAAACCACCATTCCCAAAAAACCACCACTCTCAGCACACCATTGCTCCCAGAAAACCATCATTCCCAAAAAACCATCACTCTCAGCACACCATTGCTCCCAGAAAACCATTGCTCTCAGAAAACCATCATTCCCAGCACACCATTGCTCCCAGAAAACCAGCATTCCCAAAAAAACACCCCTCTCAGCACACCATTGCTCTCAGAAAACCATTGCTCCCAGAAAACCAGCATTCCCAGGAAACCACCCCTCTCAGCACACCATTGCTCTCAGAAAACCATCATTCCCAAAAAACACCACTCAGCACACCATTGCTCTCAGAAAATCATCATTCCCAAAAAAACACCACTCTCAGCACACCACTGCTCCCAGAAAACCATTGCTCCCAGAAAACCATCATTCCCAAGAAACCACTGCTCCCAGAAAACCAGCATTCCCAGCACACCACTGCTCCCAGCAGCCCCCCAGTGCCCTGCTCCCAGCACAGCCCGTGCAGAGCAGGGTTAATCCCGAGGAGGAGAGCGGAGTGGAGCACGCTGGCCCCATCCCATCCCCTTCCCTGCTCCATGTCCCAGTTCAGCAGAGGGTTCCATAAATACAAAGCAAATACCAAACCCCTGATGGACACAGAAAGCAAATCCAGGACCCCGCTGGGAGCTGGCTCGCGGTGCTTGCAGGAGGGTGTACTTTAAAAGCAAAATCAGGATTTATCCCTGGGACTGCTATTAAAGCCACTTTTTTTTTTTTGGTTCTCCAAAAATCCCGTGCGACTCCGAGACAAACGTGTGGCCACCCTGCTTGTCCTGCAAACTGTGTTTTTGGGGTGAAAGGAGCTGGTTGCATGGGCAGAGCTGTGGGATGTGGGGTGGGCTGTCCTGAGGGATCATTGTCACCCTGGAACTGGGAGAAGGAGGGGTTTGTTACATCTTGATCTGGTGTGATAAATAAATGGGTACAACCAGGCTTGAGCCCGTGGGATCTCCCCTCCTCCTCACTGATTCTCCTTTTGGGATCTGAAAGATGCTGTGCTGGGCACTGCAGGCTGCCACAAGCCTGAGTACCCCCAGGCTGGAGTCCTTGGGATCACAGACACCGCTCTGAGGCACACGGGACGGTGCCAAGCTGCAGGCACAGGCATTTCCACCTCTAATCCCAGATTTGTGAACAGGGCACAAAACAATCTTCCCTGCCCCAAAGCCCTTTTACCCTGACATCCCAAGCTGGTACAGCACCCGGCCGTCTCCAGCTGTGCTTCTCCTCCTCCAGGCCAGGGGCTGACGCTCCCATGGATCTGCACATCCCCAGTCCGAGCCTTTTCCCACCCCCACCGAGCTGCTTTAGCTCAGGCTCCTGCTGTCAGGAGAGGCTTTCACTGGAGGTGGCTCTGCCTTACCTTGTGCCCCACATCCGACCGGCCAAAGAGAACTGGGGACACGTCCAGGCCATCGAAGCGCCTGTTGGGGGGCAGCGCTGCCCCAGCCAGGGCCACCAGCGTGGGGAAGATGTCCAGGACGCTGGGGAAAGAGGGGACTGTCATCAGAGCAAGGAGTGAGGATCCCTGGAGGGTCCCCCCAGCCTCACCTGTGCCCCACATCCCTCCCAAGGGAGCTCTCACAAACTGTGAAGGCTGAACCCAGCTGTGGCCCTGCAAGCCCTGGCTTCACACCCCTCCCACCCGCAGCCAGCTGCTCGGGTTCGGTCAGGATGTGCCTCTCCCCACGGCTGGCAAACCCTGTGTGGCCCTGGCAGGGCAGGGCAGGGCAGGGGGGAGCAGGGCAGCCCCTCCCGCCCTCCTGAAGCCCTGGACACGGCAGGGCAGTGAGTCAGTCACCCTCGGCAGGTGCCAGCACAGGCGTTTTCAGGCCATGCCAGCAGCTCCCGGTGCCCCAGGAAACACGATGTGGCTGCTGCAGGGTGCACAGGAGCCACCGGGATGGAACAGGAGAGCAGAGCTGCTCCGTGTCCCGCAGCCCCCTCAGCCTTTGCAGCACCAGCCCCAGCCTGAGCAGGGCCTCCGCCACAACCAAGCACAGGGACCTGCCCCGGGCCTTCCCGGGGCAGAGGGACACGGGGAAGGGGCAGGGGACCCAAAGAACCCCTGGCTCCATGGGGATGCAGAGATGGACACGGGGAAGGGGCAGGTGACCCAAAGAACCCCTGGCTCCATGGGGATGCAGAGATGGACACGGGGAAGGGGCAGGGGACCCAAAATCCCCCTGGCTCCGTGGGGATGCAGAGAGGGACACGGGGAAAGGGCAGGGGACCCAAAATCCCCCTAGCTCCATGGGGATGCAGAGAGGGACAGTCCCTGCTTTCCCACCTGCTGCCTGTGGCCCGGGACCCTGACTGTCCCCACATGGCACGTCCCTGTGGTGTGGAGGGGCTGCAGGAGGAGTGGGATGTGCCCTTCACAGCCTGGGCACAGGCTCCCCCTCTTCTGGCCCTGTGTCCCAGAGGGGTCCAGACTCGACCCCAGTGGGATGGGAACATCCTGCTCACAGCCCCCACATCCAATCCTCGCCCTCCACATCCTGTGGGGCACAAGTGTCCGTCCCCCTGGTGCCACCAGCAGCATCCCTCCCTCACAGATACAGTCACAAGGTGACCCCACATCTCTAGAAGGAACCACCCACACCAGGGTGTCCCAGGGGACAGCAGGACATCACTGTGGCCAGTGACACATCACAGCGCTGCCTCGGGGACCCGGCTGTGGCACAGCAGGTGACAGCTGGCAGTGTTGCCAACAGGGACTCAACCCTCACCCCTCCGGCTACAAAACCCCTGAGCCAGCAGCTCAGAGGGCTTGGCTGGGGCAAGGAAATTGGTACAGGAGGCAAAAGCACCAGGAACTGGGGTCACTGGGGTGCTGCCGGGGTCCTGCCACCGCAACCTTGTCACCGTGGTTCTGCCACCACTACGCCCCTGCCCCTGCGTGTCTGCTGCAGCTGCGTGAGCAGGGAGAGGAGAGCCCTGGGCTTAACAGCCCCCGGTTCTCCCGTTGAACCAGCTTCAATTCAGCTGCTAAGAGACAGAGAGAACAAATAAGAACAAACACTGCTGCGAGGCAGCCCCGGCCGGCGCTCACCGAGACGGCCCCCACGGCCAGGCCGGCCGGGAGGCACCCAAAAACATCCTGGCTCTCCACTGCAACCCCTGCAGCAGCTCACTGGGGGCACAGCAGGTCCCCCAAAACAGCAGCTCGCCTGGGCAGCCTGTTCCTGGTCCCATGGGTGCCCAGCACCCCCAGGATCCAGCTCCCACCTCAATGCATGGAGATGCTTCCAAGCAGCCCTGACCCAGTGGATGGGACCTCTGGAAAGCATCACCAGGGTGGGAGGAAAACATGATTGAACATGAATCTTCAGCCAGAGGTGGCTGAAGATTTCCCCAGCCATGGGCAGGTGTAACCCATGGAAAAAGGCATGAAAAATAGGATTTTGGTGGAAGTTGGTAGCAAAGCAAAGGCCCCTCCAGCGGGCACATCCTGGGAGCCAAGCTGGGGAAGCCGTGCTTGAGGGAAAGGGAAAGCCCCACTGCCAACCCCTGCCCTGCCACGAGAGATTTAACACAGAAAGCCACTCCAGCATCCTGCTGCTGCCTGAACACCGAGGGAATAGGGCCTGGCAGTGCCCAGGGACAGCAGCTCCTTTCCTGTGAGACAACGGGCACCCCGACACCCCGGGCAGGACGTGGTGACAGCGCTGCCCTGCCACGGTGCTGAGCATCCCGGCATCCCAGGCACGACGTGGCAGGGAAACCCTGCCCTGCCTGGCCATGGCAGGGTGCAGGCAGCTGCAGCAGCTCTCCCCACACCCCAGCAGCTCAGCCAACCTGCCCAGCCCCACGCTCCCGGCACAGCCAGGATGGTGCAATCTCCTCCTTCACCACCCTCCTGACCTACTTCTTCCGTGCCCTACTTCGGGTTGGGGCAGGGAAGGGCAGAGGCACAGTGGGTGGCTCTGACAATTAACTATAATTAAGAAAAGCAGACAAGGCAGTTTTGTGCAGAGCCCAGCGTGCAGGTGCTGGTCTGCGGCGAGGCATCAGCGTTTCTGTGCTGGCTGCAGCTCCCCGGCCCCCGGGCACGCTCACCCTCGCTCACCCCTGCGCTCCCTGGCCGGGCAGGACACGGAGCCACGAGGTCCTGAGCAGTCCCAGCAGCCTCCGTGCCCCAGCCGGGTGTTTCCATAACCCCGGGGGAAGAGGAGATCCGTGCGGGTGGATAAGGCCTTTCCCTGCCCAGCCCTGGCTCTTCCCGGGGATCCCACCAGGCTGAGGCCCCTCTGGGTGTGCAGAGGGCTCCCGGCCTCTCCCGAACTCACATTCCATTCCCTCCCCAGCAACTGGGGGGATTTCAATGTCCCTGTTGCACGTGCTCATCTTTGGGGGCTGTCCCCGAGGGTGGCAGAGGCACAGACAAAAGCCACCTGTCCTGGGAGCACCTCCCTGTCCCTCTGTGTCACTCCACATTCCCTGTCCCACCTCGGGCCACGGCTGGGACCCCAAGTGGTGACGCTTTCCTGAGCACGACCCATTGCTCACATCCCCCAGCTGGTTCTGTGCTGCCTCCCAAAGAGGGGGTGCCCCTTCCTGGTGCCAGGGCATCACCCTGCACAGCTGGGCATGGCCCCGTGGCAGTGCCAGGCTCTGCTGTGGGGGACACCAGCTGCACTGTGACTCCCGGGTGGCTACAGAGTCACCTTCCAAGCACCTGGAGTGCTGCACGTGCCTCTGTGGGATTTCTACATTTCCAGCTGTCCAACCTGTCAGACTGGAGCTGGGAAATGCAGGAGATAAGGAGATAATCAGAATTCCTGGGCTTGGAGGCAGGGCTGTGGGGAAAGGCTGGTGGCACAGGAGGTGGGGACGGGCACTGACCCTGCACGTGCTGCCCCAGCTGCCAGAGTGGGCAGGGGCTGGCAGCTCTGCCCCACGTCCCACGGCAGGCAAGGGGTTGGAAGCGAAACCATGGGGTGCTACGTGCGCCCCATCGCCTCCACCAGACACCAGTGACTCAGCTTATGGCTCAAACCTTCCCCCGTCTGCAAAAATCCAGCTCCCAGAGCTGCCCTCGGGCCGTGGAAGGGGTGAGTGTCTCCAGCTTATCTCACGCACCTCAGAAACACCCAAGGCTGCCCCAGGGCCCACCAGTCAGGACCCGCTTCCAGCAGCTGGGACATTCTTTCCCAACAGCCAACAACCCTCCAGCCCCATCACCCTGCGTGCTTGAGGCACGAAAGGGGACGGGGCATCCCAACACCCAGCACCCCCCAGCCCCACCAGCCTGACCCCAGCTCCGTGGGGATCCACCAGGGATGAAAGGTGACATTCCCCTGGCCCTGCCGCAGCCCAGGCTGTGCCCCACTGCCGCTGCCAAGGAGGGCTGTCGGGAGAGGTGCAGCCCCACAGGAAGGGGAGGGCACTACAGACCCTCCGTGCTGCCCTCCCCAGCGAGGAGGGGCGGGGGGCAGCAGCCTTGCCCTCGCCGCTGCCGGATCCCGGCCCGGCCGCATCCTGCAGGGGCTGCCAGCTCCATCTCTCCGGCCAGCCCTCCCCACAACCGCACCCTCCTCCACATAAAGCCACTCGCAGACCACAAAGCCTGAGCCTGCTCCTTGGTGGGGAGAGAGAACATCGTCATCTTTTAATTATCGGGAGGCCCTTGGCCACCGCGGCCAGGAGCACACGGAGCCCGGTGGCTGCGAGTGCCAACCCTCCAGCCTCACAAAAAGCCCTTTCAGCTCCTCTCTGCTCAAGCATTAAGTCTTGGGAGAGGACAAAAGTACAGTCTGGCACGAGGCAGGGAATAACCAGCCTGCCTGTCAGCTGCTGCTGCCAAAATCCAGGTGATGACCCAGGTCACGGTGTGGGGACAGGGGGTCCTTCCAAACGGGGCAGCCCCGCTCCTCGAGGGGCTCTTACCTGAGCAGAGCGTGGCTCGTCCTCCCAGCAGGGACACGGCCGGGCCAGTACGCCAGGGCTGGCACCCTGTGCCCTCCTTCCCAGGTTGTCTGCTTCGCTGAGCTCCCACCTGCAGGAGAACAGGGCAGCGCTCAGCATCCTGCTGCCACTGGAAAAGCTCCTGACCCCGGAGTTTCCCTGGGAAAGGAGCTGTGCGGGGCAGAGATGGTGTAAATTACCCCAAAGGAGGATGGTTTCACTGGGCCAGGGAAGGGAGAAGAGCCACAGGAGTTTTTCAAAGGGAAAGGGAAAAGAAAGGGGTCTCATCTGGGCACTGGTTTGTGTTTGTCTGCTCCAGTGAGTGATGAGAAACGCATCGGCTGCCAGAGCCACTGCATTTCCATCCACTTTTGATGCCAGGTGAGAGAATGGAGCAGGCAGGAAATGTAGGAATTTATTCCAGGGACTTCTGT
>VYXC01003455.1:2403856-2419517 GCA_013397175.1 Platysteira castanea | reverse complement strand
ATGAACCTGATCCATCTTTTCCCTGACAGCACCCAAAGCACTGCTCTGCCCTTGGATTTGAGATGCACAGGGATCTGCCCAGCCCCTTCCACTGCCTGGAGTGCTGAGCACCAAAACTGGGGTGCTGAGCACCAAAACTGGGGTGCTGAGCCCCGAAATGGGAGCACCAAGCATCAAAACGGTTGGAAGGGTGTTGGAGAGCCTCTGCCATGGCTGCAGCCCAAAAAGCCCCAGGCAGCTGGAGGGGGAAGGGGCTGGGAATGGGGCAAAGAGAAAATCCCAACGCGATTCACCGAGCAAACTTCCCAGGAGCAGCCTTTGTGCGCTGCCTTTCAGTGTGCACATGGCAACGGCACTCGCCCCGAGCCATTTCCTCCGGGCACAGCCAGCGGAGCCCCCGCGCCTCCCCAGCCCGGCCGGCCCCTCCAGGAGCCCCAGCCCGATGCCACGGGCCGATCCGAGCTCCCACACCATGCTGCCGTGCCCGCAGGGACACGCGTGGCACAGCTGCCACAAGGACTAGCCCGGGGAAAAGGTTTCTGACCCTGGCACGGACCAAGCACATCCTCGATCTCTCCCACTCTCCACCCAAACTTTTGGTGTTTCCCCTCTGCCCTCAGACACCCCAGGAAATCACAGCGGTTACAGCATTTAATATCAATCCCCATCTCTGCACATATATGAAAAACTCATCCTCCTGGGTGCGTTTCCAGGGTTTTTCCAGGCATGGTCAGGGGTCTCTGGAAGGACATCAGCAGCTCGTTTCCTGACCAAGCCACCCCAGTACCTCTGGCTGGTCAGGTCAGAGCAGCCTGGCAATGAGGTCACATTAACACTTTGGGAAGTAAACAGGGCTGAAACACCCAAACCCAACCAGGGAATTTTCTCCAGAGTGGGGATGATGCAGCCCTGCTGCTGTGGGGACTTTCCAGGCTTTCCAGGAAAGCTGAACTGTGCATTCCCGTGGCGGGATGAAAACCGTGGTCCCACCACACACACAGCAGGTCCTCAGCACAGGGACACCAGGTCTGGAACGTCCCCAACCTGCCTCAAAACATGCCCAGCATCACATCCCCAAAATGTTTCACTCTCTCCCAGTCCCCCCCTTGCTGGACTCTTGGCCCCGAGGTGGCAGACGAGTTTTTGGGGTAGGCTGGGGGCTGTGGGAAGCACAGAGAGAAAGGGGCAGCACACACGGACATGCTGCTCTCTTCCCAACTCCGGCGACCACCTGAAATCAGTGGAAAACATCCCTGGAATGCGGGTTGGACCCTAAAACGAAACACTGAGCTGCAGGAAACGTATAGAAACACATAGAAACGTGCAAAAACACTTAGAAACGTATAGAAACCCATGGAAACATATAGAAACACAGAGAAACATATTGACACACATAGAAACATATAGAAACCTATCGAAATATATTGAAACATATAGAAACAGGTAGAAACATAGAAACAGATGGAGCCGGGAGCAGTCCGTCCTGCCCTCCCCTCCCACTCCTCGGGGGCGTTTCCCTGCCAGGGAGCGATCCCCCCGGGCTGGGAAGGCCGAGCATCCCCCGCCGGCAGCCCCGGGCGCTGCGGGCAGTGCCAGCCCAGCCGGCAGCAGCCCGGCCCGGCTCTCCAAACATCCGTGCGGCCACCAGCCCAGGGATTTCCGAAGTCACCAGTGTTTGCAGCCAGCTCGGAGCGCTCTGCCAGCCCGACCTCCTCCCCAGCCTCCGGCGCAGGCAGGAGGGGCTGGGCAGGGGCCGTGTTTTCCTCCCCTGTTCCCGAACGCCGCGGTCTCTGTACCATCTGCTCGGGCTTGTGACCGTGGGTTGCTCAAGAGCAACAACCCGGGGCCCTCAGCGGGGTTTGTTTACTAGAAAATTAAGGTTACGGTTCCATCCCGGGGCCGGGCGAAGGAAGGGCTCTGGGAATGGGACAGGGCCAGCGCAGCTTGCCCAGGGAAGCGGCCGCGGGCCCATGGCCGGGGTGTCAGGAAGCGGAGGAGGAAGCCCCTCGCTGCTGACCCCGGGCAGGGGCAGCCGAGCCTGGCACGTTAACTCCGCGTAATACAAGCAGAAGTGGGAAATGCCTGACTCATGAATGTTGCTGGCCGCCCCGGCAGAAATAAACCCACCACGCAGATGGCTTGGCCGGAAAAGGAGCAAAGAGTGAAAAAAAAAACAAAACAAAACCAACAAAAAAACCCCAAGAAAACGGTGTAGAGAAAGAAAAGCAAAGTCCTGAGGTGTGGGGAGGGTGGTGGGTGCTCTGCTCAGGGCGGGATGGGGCTGGGGGCTGTGAGACCCTGCTGGGGCAGATGGCAACATCCCACCTCCAAATCACCACTCACCTCAAGCTCCGGGGTAACGGGGACCCCAGCCCACCCCCCGCAGCAGTTTTGGGGGAAACTCGACTGTTTGGAAGAAAAAAATTGTACTGGGGTGTTCAAGCCCGGAGCAGCAGCCAGGGAAAGGCTGGGGGTGGAGTGCTGCCCATGTGCCCTCGATGGGCAGTGAAAGGCTTTGTGGAGCAGCCCCCCTGTGCCCCGGGGGACTGGGACCCCCCCCACGCTGCCAGGTTACCTCGCTGCCTCTGCCAGGCACCCACGAACG
This sequence comes from Platysteira castanea, assembly GCA_013397175.1. NCBI lineage: Eukaryota > Metazoa > Chordata > Aves > Passeriformes > Platysteira > Platysteira castanea. Next base: position 2,416,912 of record VYXC01003455.1, on the reverse strand, counting down.
GCCCCAGGCGTCCTGCCAGCTCACATTTCTGTGCCCAGGGGCCATTGTCACCTGCAAGAGAAAGAAATGTCCCCATGAGAGACACCAGGACCAGAGGGGACACCTTCACCGTGGGGGGTAGGCAAGGACAAGTGACCCATCCATCCCTCCTTGCCACCCCTGCGATGCCTCCCCACGCGAGCAAGAGCAGCTGGTTGATGGATTTTGGTTTTTAACAGTTCGACTGCAGGGGCTGAGTGCAGGGAGAGGGGCTGGAGTGCAGCCAGGTCAGGGCGGGGGGGGCACGGTGCCACCAGCTTTGGGTGTTAATGAGCGGCCGAGCCAGCAGTTCCTGTCTGCAGGAGCAAGACATCCTCATTAGGGAGGCTGCTCAGCGACAGAGAGCGGATTTGGGCTCCTTAATGAACGAGGATTTGTGGTTTAATGAGTCACGGCCCCATCACTTCAGCCCCGCAGCCGGAGCGGGGTGGCAGGGTGGGCACCCAGCTGATTGGCCACAGCAGCCTGGGACCCCCGTCCCCAGCTGGGACCACTCCCCATCCACAGAGCAACGGGAGCATGGAGTGCAGGGGACATCGAGGGCAGGGGACATCGAGAGCATCGAGGGCACAAGCCCAGGTCCTGCCCCTCCCAAGGTGCAATCCCCAGCGCCACCCCCAGCCTCAGTTTTGCTGCTCTACCTGCAAACCACAGGAGGGTGTTGCCCTTCCCGTGGCTGTCGGCGACCTCCTTTATCCGTCCCACCAGCGCGTCCATCTCGCCCAGCGAGGCTCCGTAGATGCCCCTGCCCGGAGCGGGGGGCAGCGGGGGGGTCAGCGGGACGTGCATATGGGCCAGGGCCAGGTAGAGGAAGTAGGGGCGTCCGCTGTCACTGCGCAGGGGACAGAGAGAGAGTGCTCAGCCTTCAGGGGAAGGCAGCGGCGGGAGACCATCGGGGTGGTGGCACTGCTGAGCCTGGGGACACAAACCAGTGGCCCTTTTGCCCCTGCCTGTTGCACCTCCTTGGGGGAAACACCCCACGAGCATCACCCAGCTGCAAACTCTCCAGGCATCCTCTGCCCTCACAGAGACGGAGTTTGGCTCAGCTGAGCCTCCCCTGCTCCTACTTCAACGTTTCCCCACTGTCCTCCTGTTGTCAACTGTCCTCCCACTTGGGCTGGACCTGCCCCTTCCTCCACCTCCAGTGGCCAAGCACCCCACACTGATGCACCCACACACCTCCCTCCCCTCTCTCAGGGGCCCATTTTGGCTCTTTGTCCCCCTCCCCGGCAAGTGCCCGGCCTCGCTGGTGCTGTGGGCAGAGGACGGGCCACAGCAGGATGCCCACACCACCCCGGGCGTGGCCTTGGCGGTGCCAAGCAGCCCTGCACAGGGAGTGTGGCACGTTCGCCGCCGTGCGCTGCCCCGCTGCCTGCTCGCTCCTAAATCATCACAGGACACGTCCTGTTTGCTTGTTTACAGCTATATTTATCTGCTCCAACGAGGCCTGCTCTTCCTCAGGGACCTCGGAGGGGAAGGGTGGATGGCCAGCGGCGGGGAGGGGCCGGATCCCGGGACGTGTCCCTGCCCGCGCACGCGCCCGGCTCCGGCCGCCCCATCGCTGCCTCCTGGACGCTCTCGGGGCCCTTCCAGCGTGCGTCTCGCACTTCCTTCCTCTGTCCGTCACCCACCTGGGTGGAAAATGAGTAAAGCCCATCCTGCCCGGAGCTGCTGCATCCCCGCCATGGCGCTGGAGCCCCGTGAAGGGCCGTGTGCCCCCGGTGCCCTGCCCATCCCTGCAGGATGCGGGGCATCAGGAGAGCTCATGTGCCCCTTGCAAATTGCTGCTGTGAGACCTCTTCCCATGGGATGCCAGAGACTCTGGAGCACGGAGAGCTGCTCCCCTGGCTCGCATCCCACTCGGGAACACCACACCAGCATCCAGATGGACTCGTGGCTGTGATGCTCAGCTGAGCATCCCTCTCATTTGCCACATGGACACCTCGGAATTGCCCTGAAGATCGAGCAAACGTTTAATCAATAACTGAAGACAGGAGTCCCTGACTTTTGCTCCCACGCTCACTTGTGCTCGAGCAGTGCCACGTCTCACTGTCACAAATTGCTCAACCTTGACTGGTTAAAAAAACACCGAGATGGCAAATCCGGTGTTCTTTTGTTGCCCTGTAATGAATGAGTCAGGCGGGGGAAAACTGGAATAAGCCATCAAAGGGAAGGCGAGAAAAGGCAGGCACCTGCTTAATCCTGTTCTCCACGAACGTAGATAACCCCAAAACACTTCTGGGAGTTTAAAGGTTTTTCCTATTAACCCGGAGCTTACACACTTGGTTTCACAGCCAAGCAGCATCCTGGCAGCCCGGAGGGCTGGGGGTTTGGCAGGAGAAGGGGTCGCTGCTGCCCCACAGCCCAGAGCCTGGGTACCCTCAGCATCCCAAACATGGCCAAGCCACCCCTGGACCAATACGGGATAAACTACAGGTATTGTGCAACAAAACGGCACCCAGGTTTATAAAGAGCCGTTTCCCACAGGCTGCTCCCTGCCCAGCCCTTCATTCAGCTCTGTTACACAAACCTTTCCCTGAGGACCGCCCTTCCCCGGGCCCGCGTTATCCCGGGATGCAGGCAGGGGATGGGCTCAGACAGGGCTGCCCGGCAGCGCTTCCTCTCCTCGCTCTGCAGGGAGGCATTTTGCAAAGTCACAGCTCGTAATCCGCCAATAATGGGGATTAAAATTACACAACCCGTCAGCAGGGCTCGGGGGCGTCATTCGGAGGAGCCACTCTGCTCCTCGGGGACAGAGAGGCACATCCTGAAGCCCAGGGATCTCGGAGTGCTTTATCCTCGAAATGGGTCCAATCTCACACCTGGGGCGTGTTCAAACACCTCTGGGTGCTGTTCTGGTCCCACCCTGGGCACCATTCAGCGCCTGCTCACACGCCCCTGCCAGCACTTCACACCCATGGAGGCACCTCCACCACCCCATTGCCACCTCCTCCACAGGGATGCAGGGATGGAGGGATGGACAGACCGATTGCCTTCCTCCCATCCCCACTAGCCCTGACATCAGGCACGTTGCCCCCAGGAAGGAGGCACAGTTCCACCCAAAGGCTTTGACCTCCCTCAAAAATGGTGGTTTTAAAAACACACGACCCCTCTAGAGGACACCAGGACAGCCTCAGTGCCTCCTCCAGCGGGAAGCCAAGCCATGGACACCCCAAACCCGAACCACGGGGCATCACCCCTCTCCCCTGGCACTGCACCAGCACGATGCTGGGGAGTCCTGCAGTGACCCAGGAGCTCTCCCGGCCAAGGGGACAGACAGGGGACAGTGGGTGGCCCTCACCTGGCCCGCTGGATGAACCGTGCTGCCTCCTCCGCGTAGCGCGTGGCCAGGCTGCCGAGCTCCACGGGCTGCTGGACAATGGTGATGTTCTCGAAGAGAGGCAGGGCAACCTCTGTGTAACAGTCCTTCCTTGCCTCCCTGCTGGGAACAGCCACCCCAGCCTTGTCACCGGTGCCAGCACGGAGCCTGGCTGCTCTCCTGGCCTCCAGAAAGCCGAGGAGGGGGCAAGAAAGGGAGCGGTGCCAATGTCCCCATGGCACAGGGTGCTCCCACCCCGCACCCCGCAGGGGGAATCTGGGTGCACAGAGCACGAGGGGAGGTGCCCACGGCCAAGGGCAGCCCTCAGGGCTGGGGATGCTGCTGCAAACACCCACCTCCCCGTGCCAGCACTGGAACCCCCGTGCCCTGTACCTGGCAGCGGTGCCGTGCCGCGGGCAGGGCGGGCAGGGCGGCAGGTTGTAGCCAGGGGTGTCCGTGCAGCCCATGTCGTGGCTGTAGGGGATCCCAAAGTAGTAGTCGAAGCCTGAGAGGCAAGCGAGGGGGTCAGCAGGGTCAAGGTGACCGCAGGGCCCTCGGCCCGTCCCCGCTGGCACAGCCCTTACCACGGAAATTGGGGTGGTGGCGGCCGTGGTGTCCCAGGTGCCATTTGCCTGCGGGGAAGCCACAGAACATCACTTCAGAGGTGACACAGCTCTGGCCACCGCCAGCCCTCACCCACGAGGTGCCCGCAGCGCTGGGGGCTTTAATCGAGCTACAAGAAAGACTCCTTGTTTGTGCTGGCCGCGGCTCCAGAATGCCGTCTATTTTTGCAGGAAACCCAGAAAAAATGCATAAGGTATCTCATGCCTGTGCAAAGCGACTCTTTCCAGAGTCTTAAAAGGCCTTTCCAGAGTTCTTAAAAGCCTTAAAAGGCTCTTTCAAGCCGAGCAGACGGCTTCCTAACCCCTCCCTCACAGCCAGCTTCATCCTCTGACAGGCACGCGCCTGCTCCCACCGAACGCGCCCATCCAAGAGGGAGAACTGCAAAAACTGGGGGGGAATGGAGGAACAGAGGGATTTGCTGCCAGCACAACAGCAGGAGCTGAAGGTGCAAAGGGCTTGTGCCAGCTGAGGGGGACCCACAGTGACAGGAGGCTGCCCAAAGCCACGGGGCCGGCGGCACTGCCCGTGGCGTGGGATGCAGGATGGCAGAGCCGCCGAGCACAGCCCTGTTTGCTCAGGAACACCCAGCACATTCCTCGTGAGGCAAAGCAATTAGAGATTAAATGGAGAAGTCTGGATTTCCGGCAGCGCCGCTCAAAAGGAGGATTTTAAGCTTGGCATTGCAAAATCCAAGGGGGATGTGTGAAATCTCCCTCACGTGATCCTTTAGATTTTCCTTTCATCGCCAGCGTTTCACCCAAGTACCTGCAGCCCCTCCTCTGCAAGGGCATCTTTGTCACCCCCTGCCACCTCCCCAGCTGCCCCCTGGCACTCTGGGCATTACCTATAGCCCCCGTGCTGTACCCAGCCTCCCGCAGGACCTCGGCCAGGGTGGTCTCGTTGAGGGGGAGGCCCCCGAGCGAGGTGATGGCGAAGTTGTGGGTGACCCCGGTGCGCACGCCCAGGCGCCCCGTGAGCAGCGAGGCGCGGGACGGGGAGCACGTGGACGCAGCCGAGTGGAAATCCACGAACCTGCAGGATGAAAAGACCCTTCAACTCACAAGACTCTGCGTGCTCTAGCACTGCCCTGTCCCTCCCTGCTCCCCTGCACACTCCCCCTTTTGCTCGGGGGGTGAGGGCAGGGAGTGGGAGATGAAAGTTCCAGCAGGGATGGATGGACCTGCACCCCAAGGTACCAGGCTCTGGCTGCTCTCCCCGTGCACCCAAACCCACACCAAGGAAATCCCTTCTCCTGCCAGTCCCACAGGGCTGAATTCCCCGGTGCTGTAGGACAGAGCAACCAGGGATGCTTGGAGAGGGCAGGGAAGGGGGACAGTCATTACCTCGTTCCTTCAGCAGCCAACTGATCCAAATGCGGGGTCTCCTTCGTCTCTGCCCAGTTGGCTCCCAGATCCCCCCAGCCCATATCATCCGCCAGGATGACGATGAAGTTGGGCTGCTCGCTCACCACAAAGGGAGCCCAGAGTCCCACCAGCAGCAGGGCGAGTGCCAGCACTGCCCACGGGGACAGGGACGGGGTCCCCATGGTGCCACACGTCCCCTCCCGCCCGCGCTGCGGCACCGGCGGCTTCGTCTTCCCCAAACTCCCTCTGCTGTGTCCCCGTGGATGCAGCTGAGCTTTCCAGGGGCTCTGTCCCTTCCTCAGCTGATCCTGTGGGGCAGGGCCGGGGGCCGGGGGTCTGGGTTTGCTCCCTTGGCTGCCGACCGAGCTGTGACACCTCCTCCGTCTTTCACACCCAGGCACGGCTGATATTCCCGAAACCGGCGCCAGCAAAGGTGTTATTCTTAGAAGTCAAAAAACACCCTTTGAAGTCACTGTCACCCTATTTATATCTTTGCTTCCTTCCTGGTAAATATCTAATTAGACACCAAACCGAAGCAGTATTTTCCTCTCCAGGAGCGGGTTCGATCCGCAGCGGCGGCGGCTCCTCTTCCCTCACCACAGCCAGAGGGATGTTTGTGTCCAAAAACGGCTCCTTCCCTGCAGACTGAGCCCCTCGGCCTCCGGGTGGTGAAGAAACTGCTGGGGCTCTGTCAGTCCATCCTTCACCTCCTTAGAGCATCCCCTGTGCAAGGGGGAAAAAAAAAAGAGTCAGGGAGTGCTCCAGCACCGCAGCCCGGGGCAAAACACCTTCTCCAGACACCCAGGCTGTGCCTTTGCAGTCGTTCTGCTGCCTGGTTCACAGTGGCCCACCCAGAAAGGACTGGGAATAAGGAGCACCCCTTCCCTGCACCCATTGCTGAGCCTGGGATGGTTCCCCATGCTCCTGCCACCCCGTCCTCCTGCCATCCTCTGCTCCTGCCACCCCGTCCTCCTGCCACCCCGTGCTCTGCCACCCCTTCTCCTGCCACCCCATGCTCTGCCACCCCTTCTCCTGCCACCCCGTGCCTCTGCCATCCCATGCTCCTGTTACCCTGTGCTCCTGCCACCCCGTGCTCGTGCCACCCCTTCTCCTGCCACCTCTTTTCCTGCCACCCCATGCTCTTGCCATCCCGTGCTCCTGCCACCCCATGCTCGTGCCACCCCATGCTCTCTCCCGCTTGCCAAGGGCCGTCTCCCGAGTGCTGCAGGGGGCACGGCACCACAAGGGGGGCATGCAGGGCCCTGCCTTCATTTGTGACGACTGACAAGTGTCTGAAGCTCACTGCCTAAATTCAGCTCTGCTCCCACTGCCCCACCGCTGCCAGAGCAGGCAGCACAGCCTGGCTGCCGGAGGGAGCCACTCCCAGAGGTGAGGAGGCAGGGATCCATACAAACCCAGAAGGCAAAAAACCCCAGGAATACCCAGGGTTAAGCACATCCAGCTGCTTAGGGCAGGATTTGGGCTCCTGAGATGGAAAGGTTCAAGGACAAACCCCCCAAAGACCAATGGCAGAGACAGAGCTGTGGCAGAGCTCCACGGAGCAGATGGAGCTGTGGAATACGATGTCTTGAACACAAAGTTACGGCCAGAGGGGGATGGAGCTGCAGAGATCTGCCAAAATCCTGCTGGGTCCTGCACCAGGAGCTCGGCCCTGGCTGTGGAGATGCTGTGGGGATCTGTGCCTGGGTTGGGGATGGCCAGGACCCAGCTGTCCCCAGCTGGTACCGGCAACCTTGGGGCAGGAACGTGCCATGAAGGACGCAGCTCCCATGGGATGGTCAACACAGCCAAGCAGGACAACATCCATTAAGACAAACCAGGAGGGAGAGTAGAGAAGGAAATACTGGGAAACAAAAGAGAAGAACGGGACAGGAGGAGGCAGGAGAGGGAATACGATGAGCCCCATCTGTAGGCCAAGAGGTTTGTAGCTTTGCAAAGTAAATTATTCCCAGGTTTTGCTGTTCACATCTTTAAAAGCTTTGGGCTGTCACTTGGATCAGCAGCTCCCGGGCTGTCAGCAGAGCATTGCAGTGATCAGAGCTGTGGCTCCATTCATAATTCATAGCCCAGAGTGTTAATTTATAAAGCCTGGAGGCTCTCGGTGCATCAGCTGACGGGGGTGGGATGTGGTGGGTCGTGGGGCTGAGCCGTGGGAGGGGGCTCAGCTGTGGGAGAGGCTGCTCAGCCCTGCCCCAACACAGCCCTCGAGCTCAGGTCATGTTCTGCACCCTCCTGCAGCCCCACAGCTCCAACCAGAGAGATTAGGTCTCTGGACATGTCTGATGGCAGCTAAGTTGCCTTTATTTTCAAAACAAAAACTCCTTTGCAATTTCCTTGGATTTCTTCGTGGATGGGAACTTGAAAGGAGCAGCTCTGCTTGGGTCCAACACCTCCTGCTCAGGGGCTGAGCCCAGCTGGGCCAAGGATAGCACAGAACTGAGCCACCAACTCCACAGGAACAGCGTGGTCAGGGAGACCTCAGCCCCATCCCAGCCCCATCCCAGCCCCATCCCAGTCCCCCGTCTGGGACTCTCCACAGGGCAACGCAGCAGGATGTCACCTTGTGCTAGAACTGGGGTGTGGGGGAAAACAAAGCACCCAAGTTGAGCTGAGCCCCAAGGCCGTTGGTGTTCCCAGGCTCCCTGGGAAGACACACCACCTAATCCTGCCCTCGGGCACCTTCGCTGCAACCCAGCAGCTCCCGGGCCCCTCCCAGGCTCAGCGTGGTCTCCGTGCCAAATCCCAGCCTCTCCAAACATCCTCCAGGCAGCACCACCCCAGACCCCATCCCGCTCCTGAGGGGTGCCCCAGGGACCCCCCAGCTGCACCTGCAGCCACACGGAGAAACCCAGCAAACCTCAGAAGAGCTGAACCCACAAACCTCTGTCTCTTCCCTTGGCTTTGGGGAGGGATGCCAGGACGACACAGCTAACAAAAACAATCCAAACAGTTCTCAAAGGACACTCTCTCCTCCCTAAATTACAGGGAAACTCATCCAGGGTTACAATTCATGCATTAGCATCAGACAAAACTTCTTGATCCCTGATGCTCAGGGGCCGTTTGAAGGTGAGGCAGAATGTGGCAGAACATCCAGACCACATCCCAACCTCGGCAGAGCACGAGGCCATCACTTGGCATCAGCTCCGCTGCACTCTGAGCCCTCTCTGACCCTTTTCAGCCCAAAGTCCCGGGTGAGTCGAGGCTGTGCCCGCTCTGTCCCCACCCCACGCTGTGCACATCCCCCTGGAGGAGGTGAGAGCCTCTCTGGGATAAATCCCAGCTCCTGCTCACCACGGCACCAGGACCTGCAGCATCTCCTCTCCCCTCCAGCTCTGCTACAGCCAGACCCACCCAGAGCTGACCGACCAACTTTCAGCTATTTTTGCAAAAATCAAAACGACTCAGGACAGATTCCCCGGGCTGCCTGTGGCAGGAACACTGCGGCACCTCGCCTTGTGCCAAGCAGGAAATACTGCACAGGTGGCTGCAGCTGGATGAGCTACCTGGGAGGAATCGCTCCCGGGATCCAAGGCCCCCGGACAGCCGGCGTTGGCAGCGTGCTCCTCGGCTGGACACGGCGCACCTGGGCATCACAGCACGCACCTCGCACCAGGGAGGACTGAACAAATAAATAACCTGCCTTCTGCAAGCCAGGCAAGGAGCTTCACAGGAACCCGAAGTCCAAACCAGATAAACCAGTTTAGAAAAGCCCCAAAGCCTCTCCAAGCAGGACACCCCACGGCTGGCCCCAGAGCACAGGAGGGGAGATGTCTCTCTGAGATGTCACCGCTGGCAGTGCCACCACAGAGAGGTCACCCGCACGGCACTGGCAGAATCCTGTCATGTATTTATTACACATTAACCAGAAAGTTCACAAATCTTGGGGCCAGCACGATCATTTTCACATTTTTCACATTCTTCCACATTTTCACGCCTGAAAAATGCAAAGCAGTGGCTGGAGCCCAGAAAAACCTGCAGCCCTTTGAGGCACACCCAGCCGTGCCGAGCTATCCCCCACCAGCTCCCGGGGTTCACAACACACCCAGGGTATCCCAGCTCTGATCTCCAGCGCAGGACAACCCTGGTGGCCCTGCTGAAAGTCCCAGAAGGATCCCCATCCTGGCCATGAGGAGCAGGGAGATAAGGACAGCAAGGAATGAGAAATTCAAACCAAAGCAGGTACCCGCTGCTATTCAGGACCACGCCAGGAGCTCCCAGTGTCACTCCTCACTCCAGCTGGAGTTGGGGAAACTGAGGCAGGCAAGAAGTGACAGCTCAGGCTCTGCTGACCCCAGAGCTGCTGAGTGATGTGGGATGGGAACATGTCCCCATGGTGAGGCTCCTGGTGCTGACCCCACTGGGGGATATCCAGCCACAGCCTGGAGGGGATGGATGGCGGGGCAGACAGGCTTTAGGGGGCAGAGAAATAAATCTATGTTCTGTTTGTAACTTAAGCTTGCAGAGATTTTGACCTGGGCAGAGAAGGGCAGCAGGTAGCTGCGAGGGGTCTGCCTGTGGGGCAGAGGGGGCAGGAGCTCTGTGCCTGCCCCGTGGGGCCTCCCCAGTGCTGACATGTTTACCAGCAGAGCCCCAGCACAGCCGTCCTGACAATGCTCTGAACCAAGTCAGGACTTTATTCCGGGAAAAAGGTTTTCTGCTGGAATAGTTTATACCAGTTCCCCTCACAGAATAAGCAGCACCGACAAAAACATACTTCTGCAGATTTACCAGGATTTCTGCCAGCTCCTGGGACAGGAGAATGTTTTTCACCCAACTCGCTGCTGGGTCTTTCAGAGAAAACATTTCACATGCCGAGCAGGGCTGGGCAAACCCCAGCAGAATAAATGAACTGGAAGTCCCTGAGCCATCCGGCGGCTCAGCGCAGGGGCCCGCGCTCCCCTGCTCTCCCCAGACCGCCCCGCTCTCCAGCTCCAGGCTGATTTATGCCCACAGACAGGACGCCTGCTCTGCTTCCCCGCGGCTTACAGAGCCCTCCAACACCAGCCATGCTCCCGGGATGGAGTTCCTGGGATGATGAAGAGGCACGTCCTGGTGTGAGCGCTGCCAGGCACGGGACGGACCCAATGATGTGCCAGGGAAAAGAATTCCGGCGAGGCACAGCCCGGCCAAGCCAAGCGGCAGGGAAATCGCCCCAAAGCGGGCAAACAGTACGGGGAAAAAGGGTTTTACAGTGGGGCTGGGAAGCCCTGGGCTGGAGAGGCTGCAGCCACCATCCCTGTCCCCCCACGGGGCCCCTCCAGCCCCCACCGCTCCCCAAAGCCTTATTGCTCTTGGAAAGCCCAAAGGGAAGGAATGGGAAGGTGAGGCAGAGGCAGATGCAAAGTACTGACAAGAAATACCAAGGAGCAAATCGTTTTGGGTTTTTCATGCCAAAGATATTTGCATTCTTATTTCCCCCCTGGAGGCACAAACCTTTTTTGTTGTCCCACAACCACTCGCACTGCCGCTGCCAGGAAGAATTTCAGCACGGGGAGGGTGACCCCTTCCCAAGGAAAAGCCTGGAAAACGGGATATTGGCTCTGCGAGGCCAGAGGGGTGATCATCCTTTATCTGTACCCTTGAAAGGCAAGGTGTGGATAAAGGGCAACCACCTCAAAGATTCCCTCAGAGGACGGGGTTTTCCTGTGAGAGAGGAAGATACGGGGCTCTCAAAGGACACACAGGGCATAGTCCCATGGCTGAGTACCCAAATTTCTGATGGATTTCTGATGGATTTCAGCTTGTTTATGATGGGACTGTGAGGAGTGAAGCTGCTGAAACCTCCCTGAGAGCACCAGCACTTGTTGGAGGCAGTGGCTGTTGGACCCGCATTGCCAAGAGAAACCAGCAGCAGCTTTCCCAAAGTTCCCGAGCAAAGCCACGGACAATTTGCCCCATTTTGGGCAATTTGCAGAATTTTGTCCCCTTGGCTGTGTTGTCCCACTGGCAATCCCACTGCGACAAAGGAAGGGAAAAGCAGCAGAAGGGACTCTGGCCAAACCAAACACAGCAGCCCTTGCAGTGCAGGAACATTTTAACCTGGGTACTTTTTCCAGGGGTATGAACCAGGAGCAGCAGGTTCCACATTAACCCAGAACACTGTGGTGGGGTCCTGGGCAGATCCCAGGAGGGCGGGAGAGGAGAGGTGTGGTCACCCACCCACTCTGACCCCTCTGCTGTTCCCTGCAGGCAGAACTCACTGGCCCACAAGTCACAGTGGATGGTGCAAGACTCCAAAACCTCCTGGCAGCATCCATCTGTGCCAGCACACGGGGAACAGGAGCAGGATGCAGCAGCAGCAGTGAGCTGAGGCTGCCAGAGCTCCAAGAGAGTCTGGACAAAGCTCTCAGGGATGCACAGGGTGGGATTGCTGGGGTGTTTGTGCAGGGCCAGGAGCTGGGCTCAGTGATCCCTGTGGGTCCCTTCCAGCTCAGGATGTTCTGTGATTTTAGGATGACTGAATCCCTGTTCCCTCCCTCCCCATCCCTGTAGGTGGTGAGTCGGTCTCTCCTGCTTTGTTTGACTCACAAATCCCTGCTTTTTAAGCTTCCTACATAAGGGACATGTTTTCCCTTAAAAATGCAACTAAGGGAGTTGGTTTCTCCTAAATTGCAACTAAGGGAAATGTTTTCCCCTTGGAATTCAACCAAGGGACACGTTTTTCCCTAAAAAAATGCAACTAAGGGAGTCGGTTTCCCCTGTAGATGTTTTTCCCTAAAAAAATGCAACTGAGGAGTTGGTTTCCCCTAGAAATGCAACAAAGAGAGACGTTTTCCCTAAAAACACAACAAAAGGGCATGTTTTTCTGAAAAGTACAATAAAAGGAGATAGCTTCCCAAAAAAAATACAACCAAGTGAGATGTTCTCCCTTAAAAATGCAACTAACAGAGACGGTTCCCCCTAAAAATTTAACCGAGGGAGATGTTTTTCCCTAGGAATGCAGCTAAAGGAGATGTTTTTTGTAAAAATAAAACTAGGGGATAGGATTTTCCCTGAGGAAAAAAAATGCAACTAAGGGAGATGTTTTCCCCTAAAAAAAAACAACCGAGAGAGATGGTTTCCCCTAAAAATTCAAGCAAGGAAAATGTTTACCCTAAAAATGCAACCAAGGAAGACGTTTTCCTCTGAAATTGCAACAAAAGGACATGGCTTTCCCTACAGATACAACTAAAGGAGATGGTTTCCCCTAAAAATGCAACCAAGAGAGCTGTTATTCCTTAGAAATGCAGCTAAGGGAGATGTTTTGTCCTGAGAAACACAAGTAAGGGGCATATTTCCCCTAAAACCGCACCATGCGCAGCACCCCAAGCTCGGAGGGGGCAAGCACACCCAGAAGCAGCACCGGGCTGGGGGGTCCGGCGTGTGCTCCCCGCTGCGAGCCCAGCCCGGGGATGCTCCAGGCACCGCATCCCGGGGATGCTCCGGACCCCGCTCCGGCGGGGGCGGCCCGGCACCTGCCGGAGCGCCCCNCGGCGCCGCGCACATGGGCGCTGCGGAGCCGCCGGCGGAGACCGGCTCCAGCCGGTATAAAAGGGCTGCGAGCGAGCACCGAGCAGCAGCAGCCGCCGCCGCGGGCAGCGGGAGCAGCAGCGGCCGGAGGCCGGCGGGCAGCGGGGCCGCCTCCTCGCCGAGGGTCGCCCGCTCGCCCTCCCGGGCCATGGGCAGCCCCTGACCCCGCCGCAGCACCGG
>VYXC01003455.1:2350993-2387450 GCA_013397175.1 Platysteira castanea | reverse complement strand
AACACACGGGACTGGGACAGGAAGGACAGGGACAGATGGGATATGGACACGCGGGACAGGGACACACGGGACGGGGACAAACGGATGGGGACAAGTGGGGTATGAACACAGGATGGGGACACATGGGACTGTGACACACGGGACAGGGACACACGGGACGGGGACAGATGGGATGGGGACATATGGGACGGGACATATGGGATATGGACACGTGGGGTATGGACACAGGATGGGGACACATGGGACGGTGACACACGGGACAGGGACACACAGGATGGGGACGTGGGATGGGGAGACGCTGGGCGGGGACAGGCTGGACGGGGACACACGGGCTGGGGACACGAGGACTGGGCGTGCTGGACTGGTTTGTTCCAGCGTGAATTTACAGCAGCATCGCCATTATTAATTTAAAATGTGTGCAGGAGAGAGATGGAGCATATTTTATTAATCCAGCTCACTTAAAAGCTTTAAGAGACCTGCGGGGAAGCAGCAGCAAGTGAAGGAGAACTTTGGGGTTTCGGTAGTTAGAGCATCGCCCTTTCTGGAGGAGATCGTGTGTAGAATTTGCAAAACTGGGGGGAAAAGCATCGTGAGTGACGATGCACCATGAGCACACTCTCAGCATGGAGCTGAAACCCTTCAGGGAGTTGCCTGCCTCCAGGCATTTTTCCTAGGAAACCCTCTAACAAGAGGCATTATTGGTTTGTTCAGGTGTCTCAGGAGCAGCATTTCCCCAACACTCCCAACAGTTCTTTGGGGTTTTTGTTCAATCCAAACCAATAAAAGCTCCAATATTTACACTCGTGTGATGCTTTTTGTGTTCGGAAGCTTTTACAAACACTCACTGGTGAGGTTTGCTGGGAGACAGAGGAAGAGTTTAGCCCGTGGTTCCAATATCTGTAAATTAATGTTCTATTTCCCCCCCCGATAATTTCATTATTCTCTCCAGCATTTCAAAGAGACATAAACCAGGGAAAAGAGGGATCCTGGAACTCTCAGGAAGCGTTGCTAATGCGGCGATTGAGACTGAATTTCACACCTCCCCTTGGGCCTGCTGGACCCAAAGCTGCTGAGCAAGCACAGCTGCTATATTTAGTGCTCGGCTGTTCCTGGAATCCGTCCTGTGCTCAGATCATGGCACAGGACTATGAACATGGATCATGGTCCTCCCTCTGCCTCTCCAGCTCCTCCACAAGGGTTTGGTCTGAAGCTCCAAACCGACACGGGGCTGAAACAGAACTGGGTGGAGACAATAATCTTGCCATGTCAGTCAGGCAAAGATCTGTTTCTCCTACTAATACATTCCGCTTTGAAGTATTTTAAATAAATATTGCATTAGGAGCTCTTCCCAAACTGCCTGGGACATAGGGATGGGGTGACATTCATGTCCCACAAACAGAAATCCCATCTGACCAGAAGATGGAGGAAAAAATCAGCCTGTGCTAAAGAAATGTGAGATTCCAAGAGCTCCAGCTATGGATATGGGAAATTATGTTTCATTTTTTGTTTCGTTTCAGTGGGTTTAGTTGTTCTTTTGCTTTACAGGAACTGTAAATATGTGGGGTTATGTCCCACACTGCTGCCGAGAGCTGGAACTATTTAAATGCAAAGGTCTGTGAGTGTTAGAAATGTGAACATGGAGATGGGACGGTGAAATCCTGCCACAAAGGGGTCCTGAAGGGCCCTGCTTGGAACCCCCCTCAGCAAGAAGACAGTCTGGACCTTTCCTGCACGGACCCCGAGTGCCCTGCACTGCCACACTCACACCGTCCTGCCCTTATCAGGGAGCTGGGGCACAAAGGTGTGGGGCAGAGCTGCTTCCATCCCTTCTGGGAGTGCCTCACCCCCCGACCTGGGACACCTTTTCAGGCTGAGGACTGCTCTCTGCAGGTGCTTTTCCCTCCCTCCTGGTGCCTGTTGAAGATGCCAGCTCCCAGGACCATTCCCTCCACGTGGGCAGCAATCCCCATCCGAGGGCTCCCCCTGCTCAGGGGATCACCCACTGGAGAGAACGTGCCAGGCTGTGTGCTCCCCGTCTGCTCTCCTTCCCTTGGCATCATCACGGGCATTTGTCTTGCTGCAGGCAAAGGAGACGGGGTAGGGAGACAAGGAGTGGGAAGCCTGGCTCCAGAGGAAAGGCTGGATGGCTGCCAGGTGCTTTCATATTCCATCCCTGCTGCTGTGGAGAGGGGAAAACAACACTTTACCTTGCTAGCCTTTCAGAGAGGAGCTCCCTCTGGCAATTAATTTGAGTAATAAATGTCTAAATACTCTCCATATATCAAACCTCCCAGTTCAGGCAGCTGGGGTTGCTTTTCTAAAGGGAGAAACAGTGGAACGGGCTGGGCTGGAAGGGACCTAAAAGCTCATCCAGTGCCACCCCCTGGCTTGGGCAGGGGCACCTTCCACTGTCCCAGGGTACTCCAAGCCCTGTCCAGTCTGGCCTTGGGCACTTCCAGGGATGCAGGGGCAGCCACAGCTTCTCTGGGCACCCTGTGCCAGGGCCTCACCATGTTCACAGGGAAGGATTTCTTCCCAATGTCCCTCCTAACCCTGCTCCCTGTCAGTTTGAAGCCATTCCCCCTTGTCCTGCCACTCCAGGCCCTTGGAAATAGTCTTTCTCAATCCTTCTTTCAGGCTCCCTCCAGGGACTGAAGACCACAATTAGGTCCTTGCAGTGGTGTCAATCAGCTGAACAAGGAGACAGCCACGGACTTGCTGCTTTTGCACAGGCAAAAATGTTCCTTTCCCCGGTGACATCCCCAGATAACAGCAGAGATGACTCTGCACTGCTTCATTACAGTGCAGTGAAAGCCAACTTTTCACTGGAAAGAAGAGGATTTAGGATTTTCCACGTGCTGGCAAAAAAAAAAAAAAAGTTTAATAATATTTCACCTTGAGTATTGCAGAGGTGAGAGGAGGAGCAGAAGGGTTTCCTGCTGTGGGAGGAGATGCAATACCATCAGCAGGGAGGGGCTGGAGTGGCTTCTGCTGCAGAGTCTCAGGCTGGTGTCCCTTCCCCTGGCAGCTTGTGGATCACAGCAGAGGATACAATGAGAAATATCCCCTTTCCCCCTCAAGTTTTGTAAGTGGGCATGGGAGAGAGGGGAAAGGAAAGCCTGTGTGGGTCATCTGCAGGAACAAAAGAGGAAGTTTTCCCCTTAATTTTAGGCAAATTTTTAGCAAATGCCAGACGTGATGTAAGAAGGCTGGTGCTGCTGAAGCCTTGCTCAATTTGCCCCCTGCAAGTCCTCGTGTTAATAATGCTTTGAAAATGCTGATTTCAATGAAGTTCTTTCACTTGCTTCCCTTTTCTTCAGGGAAAATGGAGGCTACAGCAGGAAACAGTCATCAATTCACAGCTGCTCCCACCCTTAAACTCCGGATCAATATAAGAGAAGCAGCTCATACAGAAAAAATGCAAAATATTCTGCCTAGGCAACCCCGGAAAGATCCGTAGCACTGATGGATGTTGGCTTTTCTTCCAGAAAAAGCTGAAAACAACAACCAGCTCCCAGGCACAGACTGGGGGTGCACGGAGGAGTTGAGCCTCACGTGGGGGTGCTGGTGCCACCTCCTCGCTGTGGCACTGCAGGGACAGCCGGATGCTGGGAGTGCTGGAGGAGGGTCACTCCCTGGAGATGAGTTATTCACGGCTGCTCCCATCCCACAGACATCACTGACATGGAATATGGTCAGCTTGGAAACAGTCACTCAGCCCCTAACCAGCACAAAGGCCGTCTGGGGGAGTGGGGATGTTATATTCGATGTCCTTCTCCTTTTTTTTCCACTGCTGCTTCCCCTCTGGGTCTGATGAAGAGGTGGCTTTTTGCTATGTCAGAGAAGGTCATTGTGTTCCAGGCTGCGGGGGACAGCGGAGAGGACAGGGCAGCATCTGCAGCCTGGCTAAGAGCCACCCAAGGTTGGCCTGATAGGACAGATTTGGACATCAGGCAGGGATTTGGGCTCTAAGATGCTGCCTGTCAACGGGCAGAATCCTGGGAAGGGCATCAGCATCTTTTATACAGGCAAGATCCACTACTGAATACCGGGATTGGAAACACTCACTTTGGATACTGTTGGATGCACAGGATCTTGTGCTTCCTCCTGCTCTGCAAGCCCTAAATTAATAAAAACCAGTCAGCACTGATCAGCATCATCTTAGCGGGTCACCACATTTCCAGCCATCCAGGCAGAGAAAAGGGATTTATTCCCGTCCTGGATCTGCTGACAAACACGTTCCTGCCTTCCCCTGCAGTGCTCCGGAGCCCTCCCTGCCCGAGGAGCAGCAAACACGACCTGCTGCTCACAGCCTGGGAGGGCTCAGCCTTCAAATATGAACTCTGCGTGGAGCTGCAAGCAGCGTGGCAGAGCTCGGCTGGCAGCAGCCTGCCCCAGCTCCAGGTTTGTCAGATCCAGTGCTCAGCAATTCATCAAACTCTTGGCTCCCTGCGCAGTGCCGGGCAGAGGCAGCAGCTCGGCTGCACGCAGGGGCAGGGACTGCTCTCCCCCCTCACGGCTCATTCGGGATGTTTGGATTCCTTATCTCCGAGTCATCTGCTGCCTGTTTGCTGAAGCCAGGCTGAGGACTGGCTCTGCCTTGGTGCATTTCCCAGCCTGCAGCAGGGCTCGCTTGGAAGCTGCAGGAGCTGCTCTTCGCAGTGACAGTGAGCAAGAACCCCAGAGCCCAGGAAAACCCTGTCTGTGGGAGCTGTGCTCCAGCAGGAACCAATGTCTTGCCCCTCATGTGCATAAAAACTCCAGGGAAGAAAGCAGAGAAAGGCATCTGAAGTTAAGACACAAATAAACCACCACTGCAGAGCCTTGTGGGACTCAATCCATCTGGACCCTTCTTATCAATTCAATCAAGTAATTCCCATTTCACAATACACTGAAGGCATCTCAGCTGGCGTGGAAAACACAAGTGGTCAGTGCACCAGGCGGAGGGGCCAGAAGTACCCCAGCACCACACCTGTATTGCTTTAGAGGGCAAACCCAGCAGGGTCTGTGCCAGGACAGACTCCTGTCCCATTTCCAGACGGATTCCCCACGGGACCTCTCCTGGCAGCCGCTCCTCAGCACTTTGCCCTCCACGGTCACCTCTGCTCCCCGGCAGGAATGGGACCAAGGGCGGCTCTGAACTCGGCTCCTGCTGCCCTCAGGCACCCGGGGACACTTTGGGCACAGCCCCACTGCATTTTAATCCCTCCTGTCAGTTATTGTGCAATCACCGAGTTGCTCGAACAGGAAGGAAGAGGCTTGAACACCCAACCTACATTCAGCTCTGCAACGAGGTGTTCCGGTAGATCAGAAGTGTTACAAATGTGAATAAACTCCACTTGCTCCCACCGATCCTGGAACATGCTCGTTTTTCCACTTCTGCTCTTCCCACCACTTCAGCCCCCAGCACACCATTGTGGTGAGGTGACCAGAGCCCAGGAGTCACTGCTGGATGGTCCAACACCGCCAACCCCTTCCTAAGGAGAAATCATTAGTGATTTATACGTTTTTAATTATTTCACAGAATAATCATAGAATCATGGAACGGTTTGGGTCAGAAGGGACCTTAAAGCTCATCCAGTCCCAACTCCCTGCCATGGGCATGGACACCTTCCACCAGACTGCTTTGCTCAGGGCTTTTAGTCCCCCCCAAAAGCTTCACCAGAAGCCCAGGTGAAAGTGATGCAATCACACCTGTGATATTTGGATTATAAAACCCAGCAAACATGACGTCTTAAGGTAAGTTCTAGACAGGTTTAGTTTTATTGCTCAGGTGGCATCTCAGGAAATGGGATGCAAAAAAACTAAGTCTCAAAATCCCCTGAGATTTCTTTTCAGTCAGAGCAACAGTGTTCAGCTGACGTGACTGTTCCAGAGTGGAAAAGGGGTTGAGATATGAGGCGGTGATTCCTCAGAACCAGCTCTCCCAGGACAGGCAGGACCTGGAATCCAAGCCACATGGAGCTAAGTTCCAGGGCAGCTGGCAGGTTTTGAACTCATTTCAGTGAGCAGAGATGGCTCCTGAGAATGTCCAGGCTCTGACTCACCCACAGCAACATCCACACCAAGAATTCCTGCAGCTCCTGTGTTCCTGTCAGCAGGCCCAGCACTAATGGAACTCCAGCTCTATAAACAAGGACGACCTGGGCTGAGTATTTCCGGGGATTTAGTGCCCACAGCATGCCAGCCAAATCCAAGGGCTCTTGTGGAAAATGGAAGCATCTCAGGCCTATAAAAACTGATGAGAAATCAATGTTTTGCTGCAAAATTCTGCTTCGTAACTGCAGCCAGCGAGCCACTTCTCCAGGAGGCAGAGACTGGCTGAGTCAAAAAGAGCTAAAAAAAAAAAATAAAAACAACTCTGCTATACCAAGATCCGTAATTCATAAAGGTCTGTCACAGAACACACCCCAGTGCCATCAATATTTTAAATATTGAGCACAAAAGTGGCTGTCAAGTGCAAGTCAGCACTTTCCTGGTGCCTCCCTGCTGGGGACAAAGTCATCAGGCCGAGCAGAACCCGGAGGAGCCTTTTGAGCAGAGTTTGTTTGACTCTTACCTGTTTTATCTGAAACACAAGATGTGTTTGCAGGAGCAAACCAGCTGGGCTTTGCCAATCAACAAAAAGAGTCAGCTGGCTGCCTCTGCTCGTTATTAAACAGAAAAAGTGATTTCATCACACCAACATGAGGCTGTATATGTTTATTCATGGTCAGTAATTTTTGTACACAAGGCAAATATTAATAGCTGAAAGGCAACACTTTCGGAGAGTATGTACAGAGCAATGTACAAGCAAGTGTAAGAGGTTTGAAACTATGAATCAATTTAACCGTTTTATAAAAAGGAAGTGATGCTTTTTCTTCTAAGACCACCCTTAGAAATAATTTATTGCCAATCTTAAACTAAAGCAAGGAGAGAAAAAAAAATTTACAATAAAAAGTAGTCCCTGGAAAGTTTATAAAAAGTTAAACATATAAAATTGTAAGCCACAAACATTTATACAAAGCTAATACAAATCTTGGTTTTGTTAAAGATCTANACCCCATTGCTCTCCTGGAATAATGCTGATGGACAAAATTTAAAGCTACTCCCAAACGAGCCCCAGAAACAGCCTTTGAGATCAACTTGACTTTTTTTTAAGACCAGTTATTCTAGAAGAAAGCTGAAGTTTTACACAAACTGATGGCTTATGCTCCCACACACAATATNAGAGTTTGTTTGACTCTTACCTGTTTTATCTGAAACACAAGATGTGTTTGCAGGAGCAAACCAGCTGGGCTTTGCCAATCAACAAAAAGAGTCAGCTGGCTGCCTCTGCTCGTTATTAAACAGAAAAAGTGATTTCATCACACCAACATGAGGCTGTATATGTTTATTCATGGTCAGTAATTTTTGTACACAAGGCAAATATTAATAGCTGAAAGGCAACACTTTCGGAGAGTATGTACAGAGCAATGTACAAGCAAGTGTAAGAGGTTTGAAACTATGAATCAATTTAACCGTTTTATAAAAAGGAAGTGATGCTTTTTCTTCTAAGACCACCCTTAGAAATAATTTATTGCCAATCTTAAACTAAAGCAAGGAGAGAAAAAAAAATTTACAATAAAAAGTAGTCCCTGGAAAGTTTATAAAAAGTTAAACATATAAAATTGTAAGCCACAAACATTTATACAAAGCTAATACAAATCTTGGTTTTGTTAAAGATCTATGAGGTTGTTATAAAATATATTTTTACATAAAGGCTTCACGTAAGGTAAGCTCTCACTGCTACTGAAAGCGCAGGAAAGCGGTTTTAAATAGTCTGCAATTCAACTTATTTTCAAGTACAACGCAAAGAAATTGCAAAATGGCACTGTATTGCAATGCTGTGTAATTAAAAACTACGTTAATGGTACCATCAGAGAGACAAGACCTGTAAAGTGAACTGGTGAACGATTCGGCACGGCACGAGACTTCCCGTGGCTGTGAACAGGAATGGTGCTGGAAAATGAACCTTCTGCCATCCTGGAAGAGGAACTGCCAGGGGGGTGCTCCACTGGCCACGGGCATCAGGGACAGCTCAGGCTGGGGGCTCGGAGCTGCTCCCACACGGGCTGGGATCCACCAGGAACATCAGCCCCAGCCCACGGTCAGGAAGGTGGGGACACCCACCCANACACAAACTGATGGCTTATGCTCCCACGCACAATATACAGGAAAAAAACCAGTAAAAATTTTAAAGCCCTGATGAACAGCCACAGTTTTTAGGTATCAATCATCTCAGCTGAACACTCTGCAGCAGGGAACAGTCGCTAAAACACCAATTTCACCTTCAAGTACAGCTTGTACAGGACAGTGGTTTACCTCCATATGGTCAGTGATCTTTAGAACACAGCTCACTCCAGCAAAGAGAACTAAGGAATTTTGGGAAACTTGATTTTCTGGAAAACTTCACTTTCTACCTGCTTTCCCACCTTCACCAGGAACACATCCCAACCTTGTACCACAGACTGGTTTCCATGAGCAAGCTTCACTCTCACCTGGTTGCTCCAGGATAAAACTCGGTCTGTTCAGAGCATCAACCCTTCAGCTCTTTCACCAAATTTATGTCCTGCTATAAATAAATGATATTTAGAAAGAAATCTAACAGGAAATACAACAGTCCAAGGTGTGCTCCATTCAGGGAGCGCGTGAAGAGTGAGCCTGAAGATGGACAAGGGCATTGATTTGGGGTTTTGGGCTGTAGGATAACACAGGAACCATGTAAACAGCAACATCCAGGTGTGGTGCCTCACCCCCCTCAGGAACTGGGAGTGGGAAACCCGACTGACTCAGTTATTTCATTAAAACTATTCATTTCTGCCTGAGATTCACATAGTGCTTTATCTACCAGGGCCTACAAGTGACCCAGCACTGGGGTCCCCTGGCTCTCTTACGGGCCCTGGGGTTCACAGGGAGAGTGATCTGAAGGGATTCAGAACAGGGATTTCTGGGGTGGTTCTGGGGAGAAGCTGCTGAGGATTTGCCCCACTTTAGCCAAGGTCAGAGGTGCCCAGTGCCTTGGTGATCCTGGCCACATCCTTAGACTGACATCAGTTCTGAGGATCTTCAGTAAATTAACAGGTTCCATTGACAAAAAATTCATCAACACTTCATATAAATTAGTTTAGACAAATCCCTGGTACTCACCCTATCATCCACTACCAGTCTTTAGTCTTTTCTGCAATCATCTGGTCTGACACCCTCCAAAGCACCTACTGCAGACCTCTCCAAATTAACCCTTAATCAGAGCTAAGTCTCTTTTTTGAGAAGACACTTGTCCAGACAACTGTCAGCAAAGGAAAAAAACAACCCAACTTCTCCTCTTGTTGACAACCAAGGGCATGGATTTGTTTTCTGCTTTCCAAGACTGGACTTGGAGGCCACCAGAGGTTTGTGTCTGCTCATGAAGCATTTATAACCCAAAGGAAAACTTCTGCTCCCACCACAGGTGTGTTGTCCAGCCCTTGAAAGAGTCTCCCCGGCCTCTCCTGAGGTCTCTGCTTCATCCTCCTTCTTGAATTGCTCACATATAACCTGAACACATAAAATCAGAAATAATGCATGTCCAGTAGAGGCAAAATCTACACTAAATATCCCCATCCAAGATTCTATTAACCCTCCTGACATCAGTGCTGCATCCAGACTTTAGGATTATGTTCAGATTCTGCACTGTGACTTCTCCCAAGCTCTTTTCAGAATTCTTTCCTCCCCAAACAGTGCCTGATCACCAGAATCGCAGACTAACCTATGACAATTCACTGGATGATACAAAAAAATAGAGGTCTTTCAAAGCACCTAACTAAATAAAAATACACTATTCCCCTTGTACTGCCAGGAGAACGAGGTACAGAGATGTTAATACAACTTACAATCACAGTAAGTAAAGGCTAAGTTCAGGGGACAGGCAGCTTTCCTATGTCCTGGCAGGGCCACTGCTCCCAGCAGTGACACCACCCTGTCGTCCCCCTCTCGTGGGATGTAAGAATTCATTGAAGGATTGGCCACCAGCAGGATCCACAGGAATTGGCCAATTCCATGGGGCAAAGCAGCAGCTGAACTGCCCACATGACACTACAGCCTCAGGGGAACGTGGTAGGGACACTGATTTTTCTATCACAATCTCACTCTCTTTTTGCAGTGTGCTGTGGGATACATCAGGATTGCTTTCTTTTCACTATTTTTCATTATTATTATCTTTTTTTTTTTTAAATCACATGGCAATGCTAACAACTCCTCATAAGAAAAATAAACAAAACTGTAATAGAACTTTGGGTAAAACAGTCACAAGCAGCATTCTGGAAGATGCTGTGCAACCTATTTGGCTCAAGTACACTTAGGATTGCTTAGACCCAACTGGAAAGTCTCTGAAAGAACCTCATCAGCTGAAGCATGTTCTGCTGGGACACACTCTTTAATTTTTTCAGAAGAAAACATTCATCTGCACGGTGTCAGCTACACAAGGCCTCTGCTGGGAATTCATAAGGCCACTGAAAATGCCAGAGGAGGACAGAACACAAGGAGGCACTTAGGTTTGCAAGTCCTTCTCTCCATCACCAAATGCTCCTGACTCAGAGGAGGCACCCGGGAAGGAGGCAGGGAGTTCAAATAAACCAGTGCTAAGTTAAAGCGCTTCAAGAACAGGTGACCCACAGGTAACATCTGCTACCTGCAGGAAACATCTGCTTAGTGAAGATAAAAAATACAAGCTGGGCTTGCTCCCCGCTTCCCACACCAGAGTGCCAAGAGGATTGATCAGAGTGCTCTGTGCTTTGCCATGGCTCCAGGGCGTGCAGACGCCTCCGGAGTGAATCCGTGTACTGTGCCAACCACAATCCCTCATCACCGGACTCAGCACTTCCCGATAGCTACGCCTGAAACTCCTGTTTTAAAGTATTTTTAAAGCATCTCCTATTCCAACCCAACGCCATGATTTATACTTAAACAGGAAGTACGTTACACCAAGGAACCCGCGCTTCAAAGAGATGATTCCAGCAAGGGATTTGATGGGATTTCTAACCAAAAATAGACCTGAGAAAATATAAGTCAGCTATGGTATCACAGTCTTAACAACGAAGTTAGATGTGAAAGGTTTCTCTCTCCCCCCCACCTTAAATTACTGCCACAGTCTAATAATTGCAACAATTTCACTGAAGCTTGGACTTGGAATTCTGGATTTTCTAGGATAATACACGTTCGTAAAAGGTCAAATTTACCACTTTACAGGTAACTTAGACATAGGTCTGCTATAAAATTACAACTTGAGTCAACTTGAAGCTACACTGGAAGAGATTAAGCCTGAATTTCTGCAGAAATTGGCAATAATGTGTTCAGCAGCAGCTTTTAGCCACATATCAAGAAGTCTGACAGGATCTGGATTTCTCTACTCCTGTTGTAAACTTCTAGTTAAAAAAACAACACACAAGAGTTACTGAAATAAAACAAGTCTTTCTGCACATCACTGTAACATCAGCTGCTTGAGGTTGTCGTGCAGGATGGTATCCTTAACATCACGGAAAACTAGCCGGATGTTCTCTGTGTTAATAGCAGTGGTGAAGTGGTGGTACAGGGGCTTCTGCTGCTGGTCCCGGCGTTTCGTGCGAAAACAATCCACCAGGAATTTCTGGACATCTGTTAAGCAGTGGGGATCCCCTTCAAACTCTGGGAAATAGTCTTTGATGCTGACTTTCTGTACTTTTTCTTCAAGCAAGTCCGTCTTGTTTAAGAAGAGGATGATGGAGACGTTGCTGAACACCCGGTTGTTGACTATTGTTTCAAAAATGTTCAGGGACTCGGTGAGGCGATTCGTCTGCCGGTCCTCCATGAGCACTTGGTCGAACTCACTGGAGGACACGAGGAACAATATGGATGTGACACTGTCGAAGCACTCGAACCACCGCTTCCGTTCCGACCTCTGGCCACCCACATCCACCATCTTGAAAGGGACATTTTTGATTTCAAAGTCGTACTCGTGAATCCCTTTGGTCGGCCTTCGTGCCAGCAGGATATCTTGCTGGGAGGGAAGGTAATCCTACAAAAATAAGGAGAGTTTTCTGGTTAGGGTATGATCATGGGTACGGGCACAGCTGAGCTGCAGTGGAGAGAGCAGCTGGCATAGGAACAGCACGAGGTTTTCAATAAAAGACATGGATGTGGATTTCCACGCTAACACTGGAGCTTTTGGGAATGAGCTGGAGTCCAAAGCAGAAAACACACCCAATATTAAATCAGAACATGTACCCCAAGGAACTTATGCTTTCCCTTTGCCCCATGACAAGGATCCATAACCAACCTGGGAAGTGAACTAGCAATTCCTCATGCCAGTTTCCCTCATTCTGGATCACTTTATGCTTCCTTCATTCTCTTCCCACAACGTTGGCTGCCAACACTGCAATGCAGCAAATGGGTTCTAAAACAGGTTTCTCAAACCAGTAACTATGGGATATCCCATGCCAGCTGTGGGCTCTCCATTCCTCCCATGCTCTCCTGCAAACTGCATGACTGCTTCCAGAAACAAACCAGCTGCTCCACTAAATAACTTTAAAGCAATCAATTATGCCTGAAAACGAAACTTAAGCAATTTCCTGTGTTTGTGCCATGCGTCTTTGCATCCTGCTATATCAGTCCACAATGGTGAGCTCACACTGCCTGACTTTGTCCAAAATTTACTGTGCCGTGAGTAGAACAGGGGAAGAAAGTAAGAGTTGGGGACAACAGTGCCTTTCCAGCTTGGGGGGCACAGACAGCTGGACCCTGAAGTTCTCCAGCCCACCTTTCCCCAGAATTTAAGAGGCATTCAAGAGATTACTTTTTTGGATTGTTACATGAACATCATCAACGGATGCAGATGCTCCAGGAAGAGGAATTCTTATTAGTCAGCTTTTGACAGCATGAAATTCAACACTCGGATTGGGGATTTCTTCATTCCTAGAATTACACTTTTGTCTGTGGTCCAAGTCTTCCTGCTATCTGCAAAGTGCATCTCTACCACACAGCTGCCTGTGCCGCACTTTAAAACCTTGCTGTTCTCTTGTTATGGAAACTCTTCCTCACATTTTTCCAGCATTTCTCACAACTTCAGAGAGCACAAATTAGGTTTTGGAATTTCAGTCTCTTCTTAAGAAGTGAATGATCTATGATCTTCCTTTGACAGTGCCAGTTCCCACACTTGGAGCTTTTATAAAGATGTGTAAGACCATGGTCCAGAAAGTCTGATTCAACCAGTCAGCTGGGTGGGGGAACAAGCACTCAGCACCATGGCTACTTCTGTGCTTGTATCCCAAGTTTAAGGCAGCTGGGCAAGTTCAAGCCACAAAAATAAAAATCATGAAGTGAGTGCAACATTTCAAAAACTCAAAGATAACTTGGCTTTACCCTGTGAGTTGCAAAGTGAAACTAGAGAGAGGGCTTTGTCTGAACTCTGGGTTCCTTTTTCTGAGCTGCTCATGACTAGGGCACTGATTTTTATCGTGGCACGAATTACAAAGCAGCTCTGAAGCACAGGCTCTCCACCCTGCAGCCTTTGCTGCAGCACTGTTACACATCCAAACCCCACACCACCAAAATCTGGAGGAGAGAATTGCTAAAGCAGCATCAAGCTCTCTCCAAACTGAGCAAAAGAGGTGCTGCCACCCCCTTTTCTGATTAATGAACAACTATAAAGGGTGATAAGACTTTTCCCTTTATTAAATTTATCTTGGGTCTTTTCTACTGAAATTATAGAGAGGAAAACAATCAGCAGAACCAGTGCAGTGACTATTAAATGTCACTGGGCACATCTGAAGGGATCTTGAGCAAAGCCGATTGTCAACCTGTAGGCAAGAGTGTCACAGGTTCAACACTTATTCTAGCTTCAAATTGGGAATATATACTCTTTCATTTTCTAGGAAGTTAGTCTCAAGTTCTCAGAACAAAACCAAAAAGTTCTAGGAAAGCTCAGGAGACACTGAAATTATTAAATTACATAACTAAATAAAAACAACTAATATAATAGGCAAAGCCATATGCACCTTCAATACTAAAACAAGGGCACAAAGCAAACTGTGCTGGGATTTGGCCTGTAATGTTTACTCAGTAAAGCTTTCAAGAACAAGGAGCTTATCCCTAGAATTCCTGACAAATTCCCTCTCAAGTACTCAGTGAAAATTCCTCCCACACTTGCAGCCACAAAGAGAATCCCTCCAAGTGCTTTCAACTTCTACACGCACAGAAGACCTACCATGGAACTGGATATCTTCAGGATCCCTTCCAACCCAAACCATTCCATGTTTTATCCTGGATATTGGCTATTCTGATGCAACAGGCAGCAAATGAGGGCTCTGAGTTCAGTGCTGGTATCCAGCCATCATCTGCCTACAGGAAATCAAACACAACAGCTCCTAGGAACTCTCCCAGGATTTTGGTTATCTTTTTGAAGGACAATGATGTTTTCTCCCTCATGCCCAGATCCTTGGAATACAAGCAGCTTGGCCCTTTCTCAGTGCTGATCCCATTCTCCACATCTGAAGATTTCAGCATCAGGTGATTTCCTTGGACGGCACTGAGTGTTATTTTCCAAGTTCTTTCACTGTTTTCCCATTGTTGATAAGTGCTTTTTTCCCCTCAAGCATCTATCCTCACACTGATACTGATTTGGAACATGAGCTTTCTTCCTGATTTTCCCACCTCCTCTCCTCAAAGTCACTGCAGTCTGCTTCTCCTAAAGGAGCTCCTTTGGTTATCAGTAGCTCTTTTGGCTACCACATCACTGTTTGCCTAGTTCAAATTACAATTTAAGGCATGACTAAGATCCAATCACAAGATGGAAAGCCAAGTCTGTCTGTGAGGTATTTTGGATACATACAGTCTGCACTGGCAGTTGAAACAGCAACACACAGTTGCAAGGAATCCAGGAGATCCCACGCATGTCTGCCTGTCAGATACTCTTATTTTGCTGATCTGATTAAATCTGAACATTAAGTTCTTTTCCCTCAGTGCTGTTATCAGCTCCCTTTTGGCAAGAGGCACGTGAATTGCAGATCTATGTGTTTATAAGCAATTTAGTTGCAAGTCAGCCCAGTTGCATCAGATAAGAACAGTCAAATACTTCTACTTACAATTTGGGGAAACAATCATTAGACAATCTTGCAAGTAGATAAGAATAAACCAGAAGAACCTATCAAATCTTTCACTACCAAACTTAGCTAGTGCTTTTTCCTCAAAGATTTAACATTTTCTACAACAGCAGATCCTGATGAGTCCCTCTCATTCTCAACACCATTTGGTCCAACTTGAAGCCAGAAAAGCTGCAATTCAGAGAACTCCCACAGCAATATCAGACCTGCAGTAAGTGTGTGTATGTATAAAAATGTTAAAAAACCCCAACTACTGACTAAGTTTCACACTTTAATCAAAGAACGGACCTAAGTTTCTCCACGAAGAACTCTGAAATAGAGCTACAAAACTCTACCCAGTATTGCTGGTGAAAACCCAAGCCCTTTGAAGCTCAAAGGCACTGGATTCAAAGACCATGAGAAATCCACCACAGGAAGAGAGTTTAGCAGTTCATTAAGTGCAGTTTTCCTCCTAAGTGCAAGTCTTATAACTTGAGACCAAATCCAAATTCAGACAGTGAGTGCTGGAGTTCTCAAGCCAGAGATCTGGGAAGCACAATGACCACCGGTGCTTTAGTTAGAACAATGACAAAGTTCAAAGCAGAAAAATTGTCTGGCTTAAAATTTAATCTGTTAAAAAGAAAAATGAAATTAAGCATGATGTAACAGGGTTTCACTGAAGTGGTTTGGATTCCTTCATTTGTTCCCATCAGCTGGGAATGACCATGGAGAAGCTGCCTCCCCAGGGAGTTTCATGCACCATATTCCATTTTAAAGGCAGTTTTTCCACATGCCATTCCTGCAATACAAACTGATGAGCATCAGCCTATATATTCACTATTCAAGAGCTAACTAAACAGTTCTATAAAAAAGGATTCTACAGAAATTTCAGGGTTTTTCCCCAGAGAAAACAGACTTTGTTCTTTACTGAGTTTATGTTAAAGTAGATATTACTGGAAGATACCACTGACCTGTGACTGATTTAACTCAGAGTTCCTAACTGGACATGTAACCCTAAACCCAGTCGTTTTTGGATGTCATTTAGTGTTGAAAAGCTACTTTAGCAGTCTCCTGACTGGCCAAGCATTTGTAACTTGTTTTTTGTTTGATTTTGACAGAAGGTTTATTTCCAGAAAGTCTCCTGGCCCTTGCATTGCCCCGTGTTCATCATCATGTCAGTGATGAACTGCTGAGATAATGCGACAGTCCGAGTTAACTGAAGATAAAGTTATTGGAGTAGACACTAATTACATTTCATCTATTTAAAACTCAGAGATCACAAAGACTACTTAAAACTCAAGACTGGAAAGAAAAATAAAAAAGGACTTACTTGTTCTCCAAGTTTATCCAAGTTGTCCAAGAAATACTTTACAGATTCCCCCTAAAAACAAATCAAACAGTTATTTAAATAAGCGACGTCCTTGATCCCAATAGTTTACATTCTAAAGTCCAGATAATTTATCGAAACCTACATTTAAGTGTTGTAAGCTTTAATCACTGCCATTTTTAAAAGCAGCTATCCTAAGAATACAACTGATGATTTATTCTTAGGCCAGTTAATATTTAAGCTTAAAAGCATAAAAGGCACATTTATAATAGTCACATTCTTTCCAAGTTTAGACTTGATAAATAAATCCAAGTGTTATCCACAGGGAGCATCAATGAAGCAGCCACACCTTCGTTATGAAAAGAAACATTCAATTCCTCTGAGGCTTTGCAGAGAGTGCACACACAGGCATTCAGGTACAGGGATTAGGCACCAGAGAAAGTTCATTTACACTGCAGTGCCACAGGACTCATTCCCACAGGTACCTCCCCAGAGCACAGTGAATGATGAGCAGAACAGAGGATGAGAAACCACAAGAGACAAAGCATTTTACTCAAGTTCCCCATCAGACACCGAGTCGGACCAGAACTCTTTACTCTGGGAGTGATGAGCAGAGCTCCAGGTTGCTGCACGTGATATCACATTTACTGTTCAGGTTCTGGATTCAAGTCATCCCTGTCCTGGCAAAGGGTAACTGCAGTTTTTAATCCCTCCAGTAATGCGGAACTAAAGATTTTTTCATGGTAAATCTGAACCACAGTCAACCCTGCAGAACTCCATCAGGGTGCTGGGATTAAGGAGGAATTCTTCCATGGATACTGTTGCACATGAGTTCACTTGCAATAGGAATATATTGATGGAGTTCACTGTAGAGGAAAGTACCTTTTTTAGGTTCTCAGCATCTTCACAGAAGCACAAATCTGCTTCATTTTGGAAGCTCTTGATTACCAGCTCTAACTTACTCATTTTACAGTAAGTGCAGAAAAGAAACCACCTGTGCTTTCACTCTGCAGGTGGAAGAGCAGAATTCTGACTGAGTTTTCTTGATGAGAAAATCAAGCAGCATCTGAGGCCGGGCTGACTACACCTAATCCAGACAAGTGAATTAGGACAGGAGCTACACCCTCATAATGACTTCCTCTCATTCAATCTGAACTCTGCAAACTTATCTAGGAAGAATATCAAACCTCACTACTCAACTGTGTCATCTAAGCATGTAGCCTGAGCAGAGCAGGGTAAGCAACAGGCCAAAAAGGGTTCTGGCAGACACATCAGCAAGGCACCTTCGCAAGTTTTCCAGGCACTAAAATAAGTTACATAATACAAGTACATACCACACCTTTAAGTGCACAATTTGAACATCAACGTTTAATGAGGCAAGACTGGGGCTCCGGTTGGAACATGCCTCGTGCTCGACACACCTGCAAGGAGAGAGTCCAACACACCCCCACTACCTTATTTTACCTCCTGTTTGGCTCAGCTGTCCTGATTTTCTCTGGGTGACAAACTGCAGCAGGAACATCATTTTAGTGGCACACAGCAGCACCTGCTTGCAATGACAGCAGTATTGTATCTTTTCCAGCATCTGTTCTCATTCTCCATACACACTCCTAGGTGCATAGGGAACAGCATTCTTATTTCACAGAAAATAAACAGCCCTGATGCACAAATCCATCAAGCTTCCCAAGAAGGAGTAACAGGATCAGAATTCAGGCCTTCCAAGTGCTAAAACCACTGTCTGTAGACAAATATTAAGGTGAAATAAAATTTAAGGTCAGATTTAATTTCTTTTTTAGGTGCCAATAGGAGCTGGCAACCTTCCCTTCCCCACAGGGCTGGCTACACACCAACCAGCCAGATTCCAGACTCAGTAAGTGCAGGTATTTATTTTAAAATACCTGGGCCTCAGAGGCTCTAAGTATTTGCGTGTGTGTGTGCACAAACATGCATTTTAATCTTAGACAGCTTTTTTATATGACTTACAGCAATACCTACTCCCTAAAGAAGCATTAACTCTGCAGTTAATGTGTAAGTTACTGCCTCTCCTTTAAGTCCCAGGGCTTGCTGCTACTGCAATGGATCAAGCAGTTGGAGCAGACAAGCAAACCACAGCCTGAAAAGGTCACAAAACATCCCCACAAGCAGCTTTCCAAAAGAGGGGATTTCCTGAAATCACAAATGCAAAATCCATAGCTATGCCTGCAGCGACAGCACCACTCCAGAGCCACACATCCAACAGCAAAGTCACTGCTAGGGAACACTGAGATGCCAATGCCACTTCCCAGGCTGTCACTTATCATGAGTCACTGGCATCAAGGTGCCCATGCTGAAACTCAAAAGATTGAACTATTAAATCCATCAGTTACAACATAACACAGCTCATAAAGCAGAGACATTCCAGCCTCCCTCCTCCACACCATCGGCTCAGCTGCTTGGGTTCTCCCCTCATAAAAATCTGTTCAGACAGCAAGGGCTGTCGACATGACTCAGCTCTGTAACCAAGGATAAAAGTTGTTCATTCACTGGTTTTTACCGATCTGCATACCAATTAAACACCTAGAACAGCTTCCAACCCATCATCTCTTCTTCCATCCCACTCCAGCCACTGTCCATATGACACAGCCACAACCCAGCGCCCTGATCAGGGGTAATTTTCTATCTGCCCTGGACATGTTGCTATCAGCAGGCTGAGCTCTGCTAACTACAGACACTCTTGAACAGCAAACTGCCTCCCTGAACAGATCATTATCAGAATGCACTACTGGAGAACCAGAGAGTTTTGACCCATTTAAACAAGCTTCAAAGAGACAGCATGACAAAGCAGCCAAGCTTCAATCCCTTTCCAAGGAGTATTTTATGCAACAAAGGGAAACACACTGAAAAATTCAGCACACAACAACCAAGGAAAGCCTTAATGCCATCTATTTTTAAAGATCAATTAGAAAATTCACATCCCTGTACAAGAACAGCTCCAATGACAGCTTCTGTGTTAAGCTGCTTTTCCTTGGTAGGTGGAGAACCAGATCCCACTTAGTAAATTCATGACAGTGACCATATTTAAATAGCTGCATTCAACAACTGCCACCTAAAATTTCCCTTCTGACAAACTGTAAACTCTCTGGTTTACCCAAGATGACTAGAAAAAAGAAACTGGTTTTCCCCACTTTGTCCCACTAACTCCAGTGTGGTTCACCATGTCCAGCCCTGCCATGTGGCTGTTCAGCAGTCAATCTGTGGTGTCACACCACAAAGGAGCCACACCAAGGGCAAAATCTAGACAGAAATGAGAAACTGAATGATCTGCCTCCAATAAAAACCCCACAGTTCTCCATTACACTCCTGTTGTCTTCACACCCATGTTCTGTGAGCACATAGGATGGAAATTTTAAGATTAGCTAAAAATACCGTGATGTCCCCAGCACAGGAAGGACCTCGACCTGTAGGAGGGAGCCCAAAGGAGGCCATCAAGTTGATTACAGATATGGAGCACCTCTCCTATGAGGAAAGGCTGAGAGAATTGGGATTGTTCAGCCTGGAAAAGGGCTGAGAGAATTGGGACTGTTCAGCCTGGAAAAGGGCATACTTTGGGGTGACCTAACTGTGGCCTTCAGTTCCTGAAGGGAGCATACAGGAAAGAAGTAAAAACTATTTACAAAGGTCTGGACAAGGGAATGGCTTCACACTGACAGAAAGGAGGTTTGATTGGTTATCAGGAAGAAAGTCTTTGAGGATTCTGTGGCACTGGCACACGTTGCTCAGAGTGGTGGATGCTACATCCCTGAGAATGTTCAAGGCCAGGTTGGACCTTCCAGGGTTTGGAGCAACCTGGAATAGTGGCAGATGTTCCTCCAAACCATTCCATGGTTCTCTGTGATAGTCATGACCTAGTCACAGGTGAACCTTCTTTTTTAAACACAGATGAACCTTTTGAAGTAATTTTTACAGCTGAGCAGTTTGGAAATGCAGATCTCTGAAGGTCAGCAATGGCACTGCAGGAACCAACCATCCCATGGAGCCCCTCATCCCCTGCCCACTTCCCTCTCCAGCACCTACAACACAGCCCAAAGATGCCAACACAAGAGACAAAATCCAGCACAGGCTTGGGCACACGTCTGATATGAATATTGAGGTTCTGCAATAAAGCAAACTTCTTGAGCACACCCCAATACAGCAGAATGAACAACCTACACTTCAAAGACCTTCTGGTGTTACAGGAGTGTGCTTTGGCTGTTTTAAACTTTATTAAATCATATCAGGATATCAGATTTTTTAAGCAGTCCCTTCTGAATGCTTGAGAAAGATGCCCTTTTTTGTTCAGATGGAATATACACGTCTCAGCTGTGGGCCATCAGCCTCCTCCTGATTCAGAAATGCATGTAAACCACAGGAAGTTGACTGTTAAGTAACTTTATTCATAACTGTCAACTATTCCATTTTCAGAAAGGTTTGAGTCAAACCAGCCTGTGTCTCCTGGAGCCTTGTGATCCTCCCTGAGAGAGCCAAGTCACTTCATCATTAATGTACACGAAAACAGCTAAATCTTACTCCTATCAAGGCCCCTGACATTACCACAACAGCTTCCCCTACAACTTTGCATTTAACTACTTGTTAAATGAAGTATCTCCAGTTTTATAATTAATTCTTTCTACAAAGACACGGTTACAGCACAGTTGGTCATTTAGTTGTAGGCCGACACCTGCTGGTGTGGTCATCTGCAGTAAACCAGAGCAGGTATCTTTTATAAACACAGCACAAAGATCACTGTCTAGCTGCTGCCTAAAGCAAAGTAACCACAAAAATATTCTGGGGAGAGGGAAGAAAAAAAATGAGTACATGAAATACACACCAGATGAACACATCTTTTAAACCCAGGAAGCACCAATTTATTTGGTTTCCATGAAAACAATGTCAGCAATCTAAATATGACTTGTTGAAACCTTAGCATAGCCAAATGGCTTTTCAGCTCTTCAAGGGGATCAGGGACACTGCATTTTTTCCACTAGCAATTGCTTAAAAAAGAAAAAAGAGATAGAGAAAAAGCATCAAATAAAGATTTAGTCATCACAAAGTTTAAAGAAAGAAACAATTTATCAAACCATCTAGGTTTGGCTCCACTTTCAGTGGAACATACTGAACTGACAAGGCTTATTAAGTATCTGAAATAATAAATCAGATATTTTAAGAAAGTAGGAGATATAACTTAGTAGGTCTATAATAGAACTTTAGGAGCCACCAAGTATTTTCTCTTCCTGACCTTACTTGAATTTCTTGAAAAACAGAAATGAATATTTCCTATTTTATTTAATTAAAAATCCACAAAAACACAAGAAACAAAACCACCAAAAATAAGGTTTTTTACAAGCCTAGTTTAGAATAAGAACAGGTAATTACAGTGTTTCTAGGCTGGTGTGTACATGCCTGAAAACGCAAACCAAACCATCCATAGCACTGGAGAATCACCCTGAAGGAAGATGATGGAGAAATAAGTAGGGTCTGACCACTCTGCATTTTACAGCACTCTAGTAATGCTTATAGCAGACACTTCATTATGTACAGGGTGTTTTTCTGTTAGAGGCTTAATCCAGGAAAATCCATATCTGAGGATTTTGGCCAAGGAAAGAATCTCTAACAACCTTTATTTTCTTGCCACCCCACCCTAAGCTGATTCAAAAGAAGAGTGACTGCAAATCAATTCTGCTGCCACTGACGTTTTAGCAGATGTCTTCTGAAATGACAGTAATAAACAGAGAGATAATGAATGGAGAAACATTTCAATCAAACGATTCAACAAATCAATCAATGCAGATTCCCGGTGGGAGGGAGATTAGAGGGCACAACCTCCTCCACCCAAACAGGGAATATCCACAGCATTACACAAAGGAGGCAGATGATCCAGATGATATATTTATGCCATGAATGCATATCCTAATTACTTTAATGACCTCAAATCCACAACTGTCTTGACTGTTAGGCCAGCAGGTTTAACCAAGTCTCATGTCGAGACATTCAACTGGTTTGGTCTCTTCTACTGGTCTCAGATTTGGAGGTAAATAAAACAAATCTTGGTTCCTTCACAGCTTTCATGTTTCTACAATTTCTCTTCCCAGTCACTCCTCCCAGTGCTTTCTGAAGAGGATTCCTCTTTCAAATATGCCCTGGGCAACAGACAAGCGCAAAACTTCCCCACACTCGAACCTGTAACTAACTTTAAAAATGTATTTTCCCTATTTTATAGCAGCAATCCAGCAATTTGATTGGCATCTCCTAAGGTGAGAGGAAACAATTTATTTCTGAATTGCCACTCCATGCTCTAATACTTGATATAACACTCACTCTTCAAGCAGTACTAGCAGCATTTTGGAAGTTTACAATGACTAATTTTTAATAAGGGTGCTGAAGGTATTTGGGGAAAAAGGGCCAGGTAAGATGTAGCATACTTACTTCCTACACTGCAAATCTGGGTCAAAATATTTGAGTGTGCGCTAACACAAAACACATTTCCCTGCGAGAGGTTTCCCTTCTCTAAGTGTTAATTATGGCCAAAGTTATGTTAAAACCAGGACAAACTGGCACTCCCACCAAAGCACAGCAGTCCCCATTTATGCCCACATGAGCATTACTGTGGCCATGTGCAGAGTAGCCAACTGCTCCGTGTGATACTAATCCCAAGCTCCCCAAAACCGAAGGGTAAACTGCTGGAAAATGGCACTGCTGCCTCTGGAAGCATGAATGGACCAGCCTTTAAAGGGCTGAAGCACAGACAGTGTGTGTCAAGACCAGACATCTGACATCTCCCAGCTTCTTTCTCTCCAGCTCAACCATTTGAATTGTCACTTAAACCTGATTTGCCCATTTCCAGAGATAAAATTCAGCACATTGGGATTAATTCCTGTTTCTTTGCAAGAACGGAGAGTTCAGACACAGTTGCTGATACAGGAGTACAAATAACGCTGCTCCTCATCAATACACATCACAAATGCGTCACAGCTCAGCCCAGCTCTGAGAGCACAGACCCATTTCCCCTTTTCAGTGCTCGCTGTGTGTGGCTCGAGCTGTGTTTGCCTTTTTTCAGAGCCATCAGAACTGCGTCACGCAGGGCAGAAGTGAAACCTGCCTCGTGTTTGGTCACACAAACTAAATATCTGTCCTAAAAAAAGGAAAGGATCACGTCCTGACCCATAGAAGCCATCTTTTGTAAAACCTTTTGGTGGCAGCGCAGAATCTGGGTTCGAAACAGCTGCATCACTTCGGCTGGAGGGTGCTCAACTCCAAAAGCACCAAGGGAGGAGTCACAGCAAGTTTATTTCATGACTGACATTTTTATCTTGCATAACAGTATTAACAAAGAAAGGTGAAGGGGTTTAGGAAAGGGTTTAACCCAATAATATCCCTTTAATCTATTATCCCC
The DNA here is from genome assembly GCA_013397175.1 of Platysteira castanea. Lineage (NCBI taxonomy): Eukaryota > Metazoa > Chordata > Aves > Passeriformes > Platysteira > Platysteira castanea. The sequence goes on along the minus strand of VYXC01003455.1, from coordinate 2,363,605 downwards.
TATTTACCGTGTAATCCAATTAATCCATAATTCTCAAAATGTGGATAACAAATGGAGGGAGACAGAGCACGCCGATCTGAGGGCCCGCACTGCGACACCCCGGCAGCACCTGCAAGCTGGGGACATCTGCCATACCCTGAGAGTGACAGAAGGATGTCACCAAGCCAGCCTGGAACTAAATACTCCAAACAAGGCCCCAGCATCAGCTGCTGCTCCTTCTTGCACCCAGTTCAGCATTGCTTTCCCTTCAAAGTGCCAGACTCACACAACTCACATTCAGATTGTCTCTCATCAGTAGCGTATTTCCACAGTTTCATATATACCATGCCACTCCAATTAAATGAATTAAAACATTAATAAACTCTAAAAAGAAGTTAATCTACGTACTAGTATACCACAGAGCAAACTGTTCCAGTTTTCAATTACTTTCCTAAGAGGGAAGAAATCCATTTCAGTTTTCTTGCTTAGGCATCCCTCCTCTCTCCTGGTGGAATTTAATTGCCAGATTCTTAACAAGACTTCCTTAAAAATATGCAAATTCACTACGGCTTTTAGGCAGGAAACAGCATTCCACTAAAGCCTACAAACTACAATTTCTTCCACACCAGGCACTCTGTTATCGTCTTTCTAATTCTGAAAGACTGCTTGGAAACCAGAATGTGACATATTCTAGAAACAGCTGAGACTCCTTCCACCAATTAAAAACCCTTGGAGTGCACAGCATTTATCCTGGAGTGAAGAAATTCTTCCCCGTGACATCCTCGCACAGGTTGCCCAGAGAAGCCGTGGCTACCCCATCCCTGGAAATGTCCAAGGCCAGGCTGGATGGGGCTTGGAGCACCCTGGGATAGTGAAAGGTGTCCCTGCCCATGGCAGGGAGGTTGGAACAAGATGAGCTTTAAGGTTCCTCCATCCCAAACCATTATTTGATTCCATGATTTTCCTCAGAATTACCAATGCTTTCAAAGAGGAAACAAAGGCTGCTGTTGCAGCCTCTTCTGGAGATCAGAGCCAGGCCAGGAGCACGTGAACTGGCACGTGGGACACACCACAGACCCAGAGCATCCAACCAAAAGGTGCTGTTTGCCAGAACCCAAACAGAAATTAATCCATGAAACCAGGGATCAGGTGCACTTTGTTTCTCCAAAGGTCTTTTTACTCCCTAAGTATTTACAATCCAAACTCCTCTTCCAGAAAGTTGACTTTAGGAAAGACACCAATACTTAGAGAAGATTTTCAAATTCATTGATGAAACCAATCTTCCAAGTCCCTGAACACACAGACCTAGAAATCCTATGGAAACATGCACTGACCAAGGAGAAACTGCCACCTCCCAGTTACTATTTACACTCTGGGCAGCATCTCTATAAACCTCAGATGTTTTGCACACAAAACAAGACTGGAACCAGACTGTAAACATTTGCTCTTCTTTCAGAGCACTGACCCACTGGCTCCATGACTTCATGTGTTTGCAACTCCAACTGCATTTAATCTAACGCTGGAGCAGGGGTGAGTCTGCAAATCTGCCATCCATCATTTAGAGCTTTACTTGCTTCCAAGTTGTATGAGACCAGCAAAGGCTCCCAAAAACATGACAAATATTTGGCATGTGGAAATGTATCAGCACTAAAACTGGCCATACTGAACTTGAAGATGCTTGAAAAGTCCATTATTGCATAAACTCTGCACTAAATCACAACATTTCAAAATCAGAGCCCTGAACTGGATCCCAATGCATTTCTCTAGGATTCAGTTTTAAAGTACATTTGGTTCCTATTTCAGCCTCATGAGAAATCCAGATGACCAAATGCTTTTTAGTTCCTTCCTCTGTCTCAATTAGAAGAATCCATTTCAATTAAGTTCTGGTATTTCTGTTTGCAGCCAGAGATGCACTCATAAACCAGCTCTTGTCCCACGCTATCTGACAAGGTCCTGTGGTAATTCACTAAGTCTTGTTAAATATCTACCTCTATCATTAGCTGAATACTGGTGTTTTAAAAATTACTAAAAGTTGTGTCTAAAAAAGCTCAAAGTAACAGTAAAGTACACAAGACTCCCTAAACAGCAGCAAGAGGCTGCAAACATTTCACATCACTTGTAGAATTTCCTACTACAAATGAACTAAAACTATAAATATAAATTAATTACTAGAGAAACTAGGTAACTGCTGCTGAAACCAGTTAAAGGTCCCAATACCACCCACGTGTAAAATTTAATAATCACCCTGTGTTATGTTTCTTTCACACAATTTTGTGTAGATATTTTGAAATACAGATGGTACCACTGCACTGTTTCCACCCCTGGAAATTCTGGATCCGCTTGATTTGGTCACCAGTGGGTGATAAAATACCATCATGTGCCCAAAGAGAGAAGTGCTCCCAGGCTGGCTGCAGAGATCCCAGCATTTTGTTTAAAATAATTTCCCCAGCATCTTCAAAGGGAAAAAGAAACAGAAACTCATGTGGGATTACACATTCCTGTACCCCTGATCCATAAGAAGAATTCAGAGTCTTTTCAGTTCCTTGGTTAAGTCTCTGAAGAGGAGCATGACATTTCACTTATTCACTGAGGAGACTCTGAAGGATAATAAATTTAAGGCAGGAATGACTGTGATGGAGAGGTGTGCAACATGGTACAGTGAACTGACTGCTGGAAGAGGCAGCTCACTCTCTATTACTGTTCAAAAATTTTCTTTTCTGAAATAGTTGAAGTTGGCAGTTATTGTGATGATAATTTAGGGTGTTTTCTGTATTTAGAATTCCTCAACTTTTCCAGCTATATTACCTGATGTTTCTTGTTAATGCAGACATGCAAGTGGAGAAGATACTGGAAGTAATTTAGGACCTTCTTTAGTTGCTGATGTAGTCTTAAACATTTTATTACTATTTAAATGCAACCCATCAGGCAACTCTGGGATAAAATCTAAGTGTTAGTTTCCAGGATTACTTAGATTTTTATTGGCATTATATACATTTTATTTACAGTTTGAGGCTGCCAAGTTAACTAATGTTGTGTTCTACAACCCATTTATTCACCTTTAAGATATAAATAAAGGCTTCATTTTCCAGAGTAATAGAAGATACCACTTGGTATCAGGTGGCCTCCATCAGTACTGTGAGGATACAGCTTGTTATTCTGTAAAAGGGCAGGTTCTGCACCCTCTAAACTTCTCAACTGAATTTGATAATCAGATCCTTAGCAGAGAAAAGTGCCAGCAGACACAATGCTGGCACGGAGATAATCTCGCTCTCCCGCTAGTACAGTTATTTTATTGCTTTTCTTACATAGTCAGGTCAGCTCCACTTGGGTTTTCTCACGTTTTCTCAAGAACCTTCCTCAGCTTCCACAAGCTGAAGTTTCCTACCCCTTTGCTAGTTCTGTGTAAGAGGCCTGAACCCAGAAAATACCAAAGCATTCACCATTAACCGAAGCTTGGGACAATAAAAAGCCAAAACAGTCACCCAATACAACCTAAGTGTAATATGTGCTTGGTGAGAGCAGACTTCATCAGCCTCTAAGGCTGAAGCCCTGTTAGAGTAAACTCAAATTAGGGAACAACAGCACAAACCAACGCTGCCCCTAGCACAGCACCTTAGTCCTGAAGGATCCTGTATTTACACATGGAAAAGATCCCTCTCTATTCTTTGCCTCAGTGCAAAACACACACAGGGAAGGTGATGCCTTCATACCACGTTTTGCCAGCATGCAGATTTGCCGACAGCCACGAGTCCTGGGACTGTGTAGGGTTTCTGTTTAGGAAGTCATTTCTAAAAGGACACAGAATGGTGGAGCCACTGCTGTTTAAATTCCAAAGGCTGTAACGAGACAGCTCTACAGGTACCAACATGTAACACCTTGCAGGTGAGCAGTGAGCACGGAAATGAGCTCGGAATGAGTGTCTGTACCAAGGGCTCACGTTACACTGCACAGCAGAAGCAGCAAAAGCTCTTCTAACACATTGCACAGATTGAAAACAACCTGCTGAGAAGAGCTTCACACACTCAAGATGTGAATATTCATATTCAGGAGGATACTTTTATATTTATTTATTCAAGGCTTGGTTATAGAAATCCATTTTTTTGCAAGAAGTAGGCCACCTTCTAGTCTTCTGCAACAAAATGTTTAGGAAACTAAGGCACATGACTATCAACACAGCACAGCTTGTTGGAGACAGAATATGTGTAAGAACACATCCCTCTGCTCCCACACTGCATTGTGCAAGTCTGCATTTTAAAAGCAGTGGTTCCCCATAAACAGATCACAGAATGCCAGAATGGTTTGGGTTGGAAGGGACCTTAAAGATCCCCTTGTTCCAACCCCCTGCCATGGGCAGGGACCCCTTCCACTAGACCAGGTTACTCAATATCCGGATTGAGTTTGAATTAAAAACTCCATCCTCAGAGACTGCACTGAAACCATGCAGAAAATATAGGCTTGTACAAGCCAAGTGTAGCATACAGGACTCCAGAAGCATTCCTGGTTGGAAGATAACTCATCCTGCTTCAGTCTGGCACAACATATCTACATCAAGACAGCTCCTGCAGAAAGACCTCTCAATTGCAGAACCACATTAGTGCTTAACAGTAACAAAAAAAAAATATAAAAAAAGAAATATAGCAATGTTCCAAAAAAAAAAATATGGGAGTATTTCTCCAGTAAAACCAGACCAGCATCAATTGGCAATACAAGACCAGTTCACTCTCCAAACACTTCAACATTTTGCTGCTAACAAGAAAAGTCACCAGGCAGGAAAGGAAGAGTGGTGGAAAGGGAAGGAGGCAGTCCAAGAAACAGCACTTCAGCTCTCAGAGGCTGAACCAGAAATCCTAATCCCAATTTGGAAAATGATAAAAAATGGCACATTGTGTTAAATTAGTATAAAAGTTCACCTGAAGATCACTCGGCTCAACTGAAATATTATGGTTAATCCCCACTGCCAAAGCACTGGCACACACTGAAGGGGTTTTGGCCACAAACCTGGACTAAGGACACTCAACCCTCTACTGCTGGACTCTAGAGTTAATCCTTGTATGGAATCTTATTAGTACCAACTCAAAGCCAGCATTACCTTGTCACTGGAGCAGGAAAAACAGCAAATCTTCAAAAAATCCAAGTCTCTTTGAGGATTTGCATGATTAATTTAAAGTATAAATTTGTAAAGCACTTTTCTTTCCATAGTTATAGCAACAATCTTTGATAAATCCTTTTCATATTAAGACCAAGAGAGGGCAAGTAGCTCTTTCCAAGGGCTTTAAGGAGTAATGCTCACTGTACACAGGCCATCCTGTGATCTGATGTTTGGGAGAGTATTGATTGGGGAAAGAGGGCAAAAAGCTGTTCATATTTCAACATATATAAAGCAGCAACTTTTGGGGTTTCCACAGAGATATTTAAGCAATATTCACTGTAATTACAACACAATAAACTAACTCTGAACTATGTGATTAAGTGCCCAAATAGCCAGTGTTTAGAGAAATGTTGGCTGACTGGATCTCATGTCTGTAATGGAGATTCTCCTGTCAGCCTCAGAAACCTTCTCCCAACAGTTCATGCACTCAGTCATGTCCCAGTAGAAGCATCTCCTGCACACTTCAAGCAGTGGGACAACTGAACACCCAATCCCAGAGCCAAGAGGAGATCCAAGGGGAAAGCCAAGCCTACTTCCCAACTTAGGGCTGTTGGGAGGTTAAAGAGATGAACACTGGGAAGAAAATCAACACATTACAGAGGGCACAAGCTGCTGAAAAGCTTCTGAAAGTCAGTGTCACAAACAACTTTCATGTCACAAACAGGTTTCAGGAACAGGTAAGACACATTTTTTCCAGGCTCTACACTTGTGACTTCAGAGGGACATTGTGCACTGACCTCAAGGCTGTTCCATAAAAAGGGCATCCACCCTCCAAAAGGGGAAGACCTCAACATCTGGCAACCTGGCCTGGCTTCACACGCAACTGAACTCTGCAGGATCCTGTTCTATAATCAGGCACATTTCAAGATGTGTTGCCTGTGCACCTGAAAGAATTATTAAACTTTCCTAATAGTCTTCAGTGTCCAGTTGAGGACTCATCATTTCAGAAGAAATTAATGTTCTTGTGTGTACAACACTCCCACTAGTACTCAGCCAGAACTCTGAAAAGCCCAAGCAGAGTAAGACAAAATACAATACAATCTCCCAGTAAACTGAACAATATTTGCCAAAAATACTTGTCTGCAACAGAAAAATGCTACATGGAAGCTGCAGCAAAGCTGTCAGTGTAACTTCAAGCAGAACACGCCTTTTCCTGTCTTCTACAATCTGATCTAGCACTTGCAAACATGTCACAGATAAAGTTGTGATCCAGAGGCGAGTCCATATCCCATAATCCTTACTGTATCATTTATGTCTGCAGTTCTATGCAAATATGGACAAAAATAAAGTATCATCTCTTCCTCTGCAGCTTTCTGGCTTAAAAACACCCAAACAACATTCACTATAACTTGCAAGTAGGACAAAAAGTATCTGTCTGAAGATCAACAACTGCTGGTAGCAAAGATCAAAACCCACCCAAAAGATACCTTTAACAAGAACAAACTCTGAACACATTCAAAGCTTATCATGCATCCGAGTCACTCGGCTCTCACCACACTCTTCCACTCTCAGAGAACAAGGAGACTCCTGGAGAATACTTCAAAATGCTTCTCTGTTAACAGCTCTCACAGCAAGTTCAAGAAATGACTGCCATGAGAGGGGAGTACAAGGCTGCTCTTACTCACAAGTGCCTTGCTCAGTGTTCCACAGCACCGAACACTGCTCAGCTGCCAGTGCCTGGAGCAACCCTCCAGAACAGCAAACCCTTCCAGCCACATGCTGAACAGCTCACCAGCACAAACAGAAAAGCTAGGAAATGCTCAGGTAAATCAGTTTGCATGCTGCAGAATTACCATAATGGCTGTGTTTATCCAAGTGACTTCGGGAGATTTTTACCGGAAATCAAGCGGCAAAGGGAAATGTGAAACGTTAATGAGGTGTCAGAAGGCACTGGGCTGACTCAGACTAAATCTGTAGCTCATCTGTGTCAGCCACCTGAGAGGCCAGAGGAGAAACAAGCCTGGTGGCTGAAAAAGAAGCCTGAGGATGACCAGAATCTCCAGTGAAAGTTACAGAACTGCCTCAGCTACAGAGCCAGGACAGTGTGCAGTTACTCGTGTTAGTGGAACAATCACCTGGATGAGTTTGGTTTGTAATAAAATGTGAGGGATTATAACATTAACCAACTGGGAAGCACTGAAGTGGCACATATTGCACTAAGCTGTAATTAGCTCTTTCCAGTTTTAAAGCACTACACAAGCGTGACCTAATGAATTTTCATAAATGCTGCTGCTAGTGGCCAGAAGGCCCCTATTTTTATACCAAGGAAAATAAATCATACTGGCTATCCCATGACCACTTGAGTGAACAAAATGAGGAAGGACACTCCAGTGAACTAGACATGGAAATGCTGATTCCTAATTCCATTAAAATACAACCAAGTTCTTTTTTTTTGCTGCTATAAAAAGATCACATTGTTTCCTTAGGCTCCCAGCATCATCTGTGGCAATGTCAGTAAAAGATACTGGAGAAAAACAAAAAAAGCAAGAGCAGCTCAACAATCTTTCACAAATGTACATACATGTTGTGCATATATATTGATGTTTTAACCATATTCTTGCAGAAACTTCAATCTTAAACCCTTTTTCTTTGTACTTCCCATCTGCCCAAGCTACAAATGGCTTCTACACTGCACACTCCTACTGCCTTTCCTCTAGAATTTATACGTAAGTTTTGACATGTTTCACTTCTTACCCATCACTGCTCCATTTTCCATTTGTTTACCTCTACCTCTGTCCCAAAGTGTTCTACTCCCATGGCTAATATTTCCCCGGTGTTTCTGCCTGTGCTGTCTTAGTAGGAGCCATGTTTTTCAGTGTAGTGTCAAACTTGGTCCAGTGAAAAGTTAAACTCATTAAACAGTCTGAAAAGAAGTTAAAGCAGATACAGTCCAGAAATGCTCCTCTATCATGTCAGTCCCAGCACTTTACACTATTTTTGTGTCACATTTCCCTCTCTCCTACTCATCTAACGATTGCTGCTACCTCTCTTCATTACATTTTTTTGCCACAAGCAGCTAAACTGGAAGCAGAACATTATTTTCCTCTTTTTCCCCATTCTACAGTGTTACAAATCTTTAGTCTGAAGCCTTCACTTCAAGAGTCAGTACTTGACACGTTCGAACTGTCTGTGTCTCTCCCAACTTCCCCCTGCTCTACCTCCTGACTGGGACACGCCTGTCACTCCCTCCTTAACCATTTGTGTCCTCCTTCCTTTTGCCACATCACAGACCTCAGCTCTCTGAACGCTCTCCTGCAAAGCCTGTAGCAGGTACAGCAAAAACCCACGCTGCTCCAGGAGCTTCCTCTGTTCTGCCGCCCACATGGAGCTCTGGCAGAACTTAAGCTGAAGCTTACTGGGGTAAAACTGACTTCATGCTTGGCCAGCACAGATCACACTGCCTGCACTCAACACAATGACATCATTCAGCTGCCTTTTTTTTTTATTTCATGTTTATAACTTGGCATAAATACGTCCAGCTGAGATTTTAAAAGGATTTAGGAAATAAAGTAATCTAAGTATAGATAAAGCAGTTACCTTGCTTTCAAAAATTATTAGGGCAGTACTCAACTATTAAGTGCACTTAAAAAATATTCCTGAGTTCTGCCTAAAGCACAACACGATAAATATATATTTTTGCAGAGAATTACACAGATTTAGGGATTCGCAGAAAAAAGCAACAGCTTTTTTTTTTCTGTAAGATTCAGAAGAACAAATTCTTCACATCTCACTCAAAGTGAAACTCTGCACATGTTTCAGTTATGGAAACAACCCATTTCCCAGAGCCTCAAGATGACAGAACAGCAATTGCTGCCTTCCCTTTGCTACACAGCCTCAAGCATCACTAAACATGTTTAATCGAAGACAAAACTGTTTTATTGAACAGATTTTAGAGCAGATCCCTCCAGCACAGCAATTACACCACTACAAGTCACATCTGCACCAGAATCTTGACTACAGAAGAGCAATTTACTCTTTTATGATCACTTGAAGGTGAAACTCAAGGAGCAGCAGGTTCCTTAGGAACTTATTTACAGAGCTCAGCCCAGGGCTGGGCAGGTGATAGGCCACTGGAGCACCTGCCCATTCTGCAATCTCCAGAAGACATTCCATGATCAGGGCAATACATATTTACAGAATATTTGCACAACCTCTTTAAGTCAGGGTATGATTACACAACCACTCATAATAGCTCAACAGGAGACATCATGAGCTATTGTTCGGATTCACACAAACACAAAGGTTATTTTTAAGACATAAAAACACAAAGCCATTACGTTTGAGAGACCTACAAGAACAGATTTAATCTATTTTAAGGTTCTCAACCTCCACCCCTACAAAACCCTATGCCACTGGCATACACAAGTCTATAAAACAACAATCAAATTTAACTTGATTTTTAATTTCTCTTTGCAGCATTTGCATGGGAATGGAGCAAAGGGACTTCAGCTGTTACAGACAGTTCGAGCTGCAGCTCAAGAATCAAGAGGTTTCTTTTTCCTTTCCAACCCCACTACTGAATTGTATACTCCATCTCTACCCCACTATTAAATTGTGTATTCCATCTTCAGCTGAGAACTTCAATGTAACAAAAATCTCATTACATGAGTATTAACACAGACATTCAAAATTAAACAGGAAGTATACAGAGGGAATGTTTGCTAGATTGCTCAAACTGGAATAGAGAAGGGAGTGGTTTTTAAATTCTTCTCATTAACCCATGCATATCTTTTCTTTAAAAAATCACATTACTATTAAGCCTGCCTTTATTGCAAACCATTTTTTTTGTTTAGTTTGGTTTTTTAAGTTGATGCACCAGTTAACAAAGGGTGGTAATAATCATATGGTAAAAATACTGTGCAGGTACCAGCTTTGTTAGAGAACATAAAAGCCCTCAAGACCTCAGCTTTCCCACATATGAAATGAGAACAATTACGTCAGAATCTCCTTTATTATTATTTAAAAAAGGGGTGGAAGTAGCTAAATGCAGCTGTGTGCAACACCACAGAGTAAGTCAACCACGCAAGAATGCGTAAGGAAGCGGCTTGGTTGGTGTTTCACAGAGAAGCAACACAGGAACAAAGTCACACACAGGCAGTTAGAGACACCGAAGGCCAAATCTTACCAGCTGGAACTCCCTGCGCCTGTCGTACGCGTGCTGGATGCCACTGTCTGCCCACAGGGCTCGGATGGCTGGCAGGTAGTCTAAAAAAACACCGGTCTCCACCATGCCCTGCACCACGGTGACCGCGCGGGTGTCGAAAGCCATCACCTTGTCCCCGTTGCTCTGGTTGGCAGGATCTCCCCAAGGGATATGGAGTTTCTCTCTGGCATCCACGAGGACTCGCACACCTTGAATGACAAGGAAGAGCACTGTGAGCGGAGTTTCTCAGCATCTACTGTTTCACCAGCCCGCAAATCTGCAGAGAGGCAAACAATGCACCTACTCTGCACAAAGCTCAATAAGAACATCCACCCGTAGGGGATCAGGAAGTGTCCAAAAAACTGACTCAAACCACTACATCTACAGGTAGTATCAACCCCCAGATCTGCTATCTCAAGAACGTGACCACAATCAACAGGATAACATCCACAGTGCAAGTTTAACTCTTGAAAAAGTTTTATTTTTAATTACTAAATCTCCAATGTGTGCTACCAAACTCTTTCACTTGGCATGAATACAAGACAAAGTATGCTTTCAAATTTATTTCAAAATATGTTGAACCACCTGATGTCTTGCTTTAAGGTTCTCTAGCTTTTGTGTTATCAACTTGGTATCCAGTTATATCAAATTATACAGAGAATCTCTATCACTGAGAGTATTTCTGTCACTGACTTTAACATTTTCAGAGAGATTAAGACATTTACCAAAATCATTGCACTTTCTAAAAGTATGTTTCTATAGCTTAAGTGCAGAAGGAGTTGTATCACCTAAAGGCTACCCTGCACTTCTGTGGTTGCTTTGGCTAATATTCACCAGAAGAAAATGAGTATTTTAAACTTCTTTTTAAAGTCCTTCTAAAGGATTTAAACCCACTGTGCTCATATTGATAAGGGAAATGCAGGTAAATGATTTCTAGTACTAAATTTACCAATGAAAAAATGAAAAGAAAATTCCAGAAAGAATAAGCTGGAAAGACATGGGAAGAGATATAATGAAATTAAGATGTGGCAACAAATGACTGTATAGTAACATACTCATTCAGTGCCAAAGTGTTTTGTCAAAGTTCACTCCCTTTCCATGGTTCTTCTCTCTGTCAAAGGCATGTATCTGTCAAATCTATCTGTGACTGCAGGAAAACAGCCTCCCAGACATATATACAGTTCCTACGTGTATACTTTCACAGAGTACGAAGTAGCTTTATTAATAAACTTTAACCTGGTTGACATATGTGCTTGAGATTTCTACTGCCTTGCTATCAGTAGTTCTTCCAGGCTTGATTCATAAGCAGGTTTGTAAAACAATTCTCTTTGAGAATCGCTGGATTTTCAGGGGCTGAGGTCTGGCAACACTTTGCTGTCTTGAGAAACTTCATTAAGATTTTGTCCAACTATTACACAGCCCAAACTGAAAATCCAACGAGCGATTTAGATAAGAGAGCAAAAAAGTGAGGATGACCAATGAAGTCAGGATGACAGCAGTGAAATCAAGCGTCCACTCCCCTAAACCATGTGTGGAGGTTTTGGCAAAGCATCTATGAAGAGAGGCTCTGCCTGCGGGTTGCTGTTAATTGATGTGTCAGCCGAGTTTCCAACACAACGGCAGCGATTCTTCCACTGCAGTGAAATGCTGAGAGCACAGGGCTCGGCTCCTTCTCACGCACTTCCAGGTGCATCTTCCCCCCATCCATTACCGCTCATTACTGCCGTCGCATTACCAGGAAATCACAGAATCACGGAATCAATTAGGTTGGAAAAGACCTCTGAGATCATTCAGTCCAACCTATGACCGAACACCACCTTGTCAACCAGACATGCCATCAACTGCCACGTCCAGTCTTAAACACCTCCAGCAACAGTGATTCCACCACCTGCCTGGGCAGCCCATTCCAGTGTCTGAAGTGAAGAAATTCTTCCTAATGTCCTCTGGTGCAGCTTAAGAGTGTCCCACCATCCTATCGCTGGTTCCCTGGGAGCAGAGCCCGACCCTCACCTGCCTACAACGTCCTTTCAGTAGTTGTAGAGAGCGATAAGGTCACCCCTGAGCCTCCTGCTCTTCAGGCTGAGCCCCACCAGCTCCCTCAGCCGCCCCTTACGCCCCAGCCCCTTCCCCAGCTCTGCTGCCCTTCTCTGGCCTCACCCCAGCGCCCGAGCGAAAGGCAAAGCCCGAGACCTCACGGGCTCAAACCGCTGCTCCCGGGGCCGGGCGCCGGAGCCGCCCCGCGGGCCGCACCCGTGCGGCGCGGTGACAACGCCGCGGGCCCGCAGGGCTGCGCGCCGGCCCCGGGGGAAGGATGAGGCGCCGGGCAGCGCGGGAGGAGGAG
>VYXC01003455.1:2283978-2350822 GCA_013397175.1 Platysteira castanea | reverse complement strand
GGAGCGGCGGGCGCCGAGTCACGGGAAGGGACCCGCGGGAGCATCCAGTCCGAGCCCCGGCCCTGCACAGCACAGCACACCCCGGTAACCCCACCGGGTGCCCGAGAGCCTTGTCCGAACGCTCCCTGAGCTCTGACAGGTAGAGCTCCTTTTAAGCAGACTGACAGTTTACTTGTAAAACTCTTTCTGCCTGTTCCTGCTTTGAACTCGAGCTTGAAATTGCGATTTGCCAGCACTGTTCCTGGAGGAGATCCAGGCTGTATCTCCTGGCAGGTGCCAGGCTGCTCACGAGGAAACACAATGAAAGAACATTCAGGCAAAGGGTGCTGCTGTGTAGTGGGAGTTAAAGGTTTATAGATGCGCGTGATCATAATTTTAAACTGCATTATAATGGAAAATGAAGTTAAGGTGGAGATTGATTTTATGGAGTTATTAAAGTTTGGAAGAAACATTTAAGATCAAGTCCATCCACCCACCACTGCCACTGTAACCCTGAAACCACAAAACCACAACACCCAGTGCCAGGTCCAGAAGACGTTTCTTGTACACCTTTGGGGTGGTCACTCCACCACCTTCCTGGGCAGCCCCTTCCAATGCCAGACCACCCTAACAGTGATTTTTTTTTTTTTCTAGTCTCTAATCTGAATCTCCCATGTCTCAGTTTGAGGCCACGCCCACTGGTCCTCTCACTGTAGGCATGGCAGAAGAGACTACATCATAGAAACACGGAATCAGTTTGGAAAAGATCTCTGAGATCATCCAGACCAACTTGTGACTGATCACCTCCTTGTCAACTGGACCTTGACACCAATTGCCACATCCAGTCTTTCCTTAAGTGCCTCCAGGGTGGCTCCACCACCTCCCTAGGCAGTCCATTCCAATGTCTAATTATCCTTTTTATGAAGCAATTTTCCCTAATATCCAGCCTCAACCTCCCCTGGAGCATCCTAAGATCATTCCCTCTTGTCCTGTCCCTTGTTCCCCAGGAGCAAAGCCCGACCCCCACCTGGCTGCACTGTCCTGTCAGGGATTATAGAGTGAGAAGGTCCCTCTGAGCCTCCTTTTCTCCAGGCTGAGCCCCCAGAGTTCCCTCAGCCGCTCCTGGTGCTCCAGCCCCTTCCCAGCTCCATTCCCTTCTCCAGATGTGCTCCAGCCCTTCAATGTTCTTCCTGAACTGAGGAGCCCAGCATTGGACACAGGAATTGACACAGTTGCTCCTGTCCCTGTCTCATCCTCATCCCTGACTCTTGCCCTGTCTCCTTCCCTGTCTCTGGCTTCTCATGGGCCTGTTTAGTCTAGAGAAGACTGAAAGGAGACCCTGGCTTCTCATGGGCCTGTTTAGTCTAGAAAAGACTGAGAGGAGACCTCGTTAATGCATATAAGGGTCCTTTTCAGGGGTTCCCAGTGACAGGACAAGGAGCAATGGCCATAAACTAAAACATGAGAAGTTCCACCTCAACCTGAGGAAGAACTTCTTTCCATGGAGGGTGGCAGAGCCCTGGAGCAGCTGCCCAGGGAGACTGTGGAGCCTCCCTCTGTGGAGACATCCCAAATCCATCTGGACCTGTTCCTGTGTCACCTGCTCTGGATGACCCTGGCTTGGCAGGGGGGTTGGACTGGATGATCTCCAGAGGTCCCTTCTGATTCTGGGATTCTGTGGGAACAAGCCTCAGGCTCAGCCGACGCTGTGGCTGCAGGGAAGCTGCCGGGCGAGCGGCCCAGGGAGGTCAGCCCTGGGTCAGGGGGGCAGGATGGCGCTTGCCAGCTAAGCAGGTTTTGTTCTCGGTGCAGAAAGAGAGGCATTTTGTTAAAACACTTTGAAAAATTGGCACATCCTTCCTCTCTGCCTGGCCGAGAAGATTTTCCCGGCACAGCAGGGCTGCTGCACCAGGCTGAGCAAACACCCTGGGTCCGGCCTCTCACGGGGCTGTGCAGAGAGCAAAAGAGAGTAGGAATCTCTATCTGATACTGAGTTAAAAGGAGCAAAGATTATTTTCAATGGCAACCCTTCATGTGAGGGGTAGAACAACTCACAGGCTGAGGGACCTGCAAGGACTGAAAATCCCAAGGGCTGAAAATCCCACACTTCATTCAACCCAGCCTTAAGCACAGACGTTCTTTTAGTCATTTATTTAATAAATTAACTTTAACTACCACCAGTTACACCACCATAGTGCAAAGATTGCATTAAAAATTTGTCTCTCCTTACATCTCCTAGACTTTAATATCTGCTGAGTTTTCCTCTCAATCTTTTCCTGCTTTTTTCTCAACATTAATCATGACTTAGAAAAAGGAAGAAATAACTGAGGAAACTGCAAGGTGAGTTTAGAACGAGGAAATGTCACTTGGCCCCAACTGGAAGGACCTTCCAAATCTGAAATGGGTATCAGTGTTCACACCTTAGGTTGGTCCCACATGGAGATAAACTCCATGGGAATTATTTCACAGAATAATTCCATGGGAATTATTTCACCAAAAAAAAAAAAAAAAAAGCCTTTCTCATAGGAGAACAGGATGTGGTATAAAATTAATACAGTGATCCACAGAGCACATCCTGGTGGTCTTGATACAGATGTGGAAGCCAGTCATTCCTGAGCTCTGATCTAAGTTTTAAAACTAAGTTTTAAGATATTTGACTCAACTCTCATCTCACCTCCATAGCTACAGAGGACTCCTGAGTTTCTACAATTGAGTCAGATAAGTGTTGGGAGTCCTTGACCTCCTCGTTCCTGTTCCTTTCACGTGGGGATCTCTCCAGAACTCCTGGGTACTCCATTCCCAATCTCCTGGCACAGGAGCACGGCTCTCAGCGTGCTGCACAGCGGGAGGGACTATTCCTGCCTTGGATGACAATGTTCCCTGGAGAGGGCTCAGCATCACCCAGGTCAGGTGTGAAGCCAGCTGCATCCTCCCGGGCTTCATCTCTAAGGCAGGGTGCATAAGGTCTTTCTCTGCTTGGCTTTTTTCCTTCCTCTTTGCCACTTCTTTCCTTAGCTTTCCTGGAAAGCCCAGGAATGACGGGAAACAAATGCTGCCCGTTTGCGCTCACAGCTCTTCCCATGAGGCTGCTAAGGAAGCTTCTCATTTTGAGTGCTTCTGCCCCACCAAGCAGGACAATGGACTCTGGAGATAGTCCTTTAACCATTGCCTTGCTGGCAGACCTGAGCTTAAGTCACGCCTCTCTCTCTGCCACAGTTTGCACAATTGTTTTGGTTTTTTTTTTTTTTGGGTAAACTGCTTTGAAATCTTCCTGAAAGGAACTGCGTGCTGAAACCGAGCCTCCACTTGCCACTTGCTTCACTTACGTTACCCCTTCCTTTTTTTTTTGGCCGTCCCCAGCTTCCTTACATAGAAAGGTGGCTTACTCACCACATGCCTTTTGTGTTGGATGATTCAACTTCTGATGTGTGAAGAAGGGGCAACCACGTAGGAAATGTGACCTTTAAAGAAAAGGGGGGGATTCCCTTGGCAGGGCTTTCCACAAGAGAAACTCTAAAGAATTGTGAATGGGTCTGTTGAAAAGATCACAGTTTGTGGGCTTTGCAAGGAGATGAGAGGGACAAAATCCAGCAGACCTTTCCCTGGCCTGGACACACTCAGTGTGAGAGGCTGGGAAGGATCTCTGGAGAGCCCATGGACACGCACTGTTGTGCTGTGATATGATGACCACAAGTGTATTTCCACTACAGCATCATTTACCCTCTGCGTGGGTATGAACACCCGTGGAAACTTACAGCTACATAACACCACTGTTTTTACTGTACAAAGCAGGAGGTAAAGGGGACTCCCCAGAGAATGTCTTTCTGCATTATCTGGGGAGCAGAGAGGCCAGGAAGAACCTGGGGAGTCAGAAATTTGGAGGGGGCCTCCAAGGCTCCTGCTGGTGCTCTCCACTGCTCTTCCTGCTGTTCAAGTCCCCTGTTTTCTTGACCAACAAATCCACACAAAAACCAGCCAGGCTGTGTCAAGGACTGGAGAATTCTTTTCTTTCCACAAGGTTGGGTTTTGTGAGTGGAGGCCCAGGAGTGTTTGCCCTAGACAAGCCTCTATAATCTGATTTAAATGCCTCGTGCTTCACGTGGCAGATCTGCCCAAGAGCATTAATTGCTGGGGTGGTTCACCTGGGCACAGGTGAAATCTCAGCTCATCTCTGACCCTGTTTGGTGCTGTGGGTCACTCACAGATGTTAACAAAGCTGAATTTACCTTGGACATCTTCTGTAGAAGCTACACAAAGCAGCTTTAAAATAGAGGAATATCTGTAAGCTCTATCATAGCTTGTCAGAGAAGACTAGAAATAGGAAAAACCCTACACCTGACCTCTGAGGGGGTGTTTGGGGGATCGGAAGGATTTAAAATTACCGGAATCTTTGGAGCTCAGTGAGGCTGAAGAGCTCACATCTCAGCGTGAGCTCCTCAGAGCTATTTCTCCTGGATCTCCTGCAAGACCATTTTATTTTTGAACTCACCTTATGACCCAGACTTCAAGTGTTTCTTGTGAATAAGACGCCTGTATTCCTCAGTGGAACTGTTAAAGCCACTATTTTGGGATGAAATGACCGTTTTTATTCCTTTAAGTGTGTGGAGCATGGGAAGTTGTTGGTAGTTGATCCTTTGCTTAGGCCAGGGTTAGCACCACACCTGGAGTATTTCTGAGTCCTTCCAGCACCACTTGTCTAACAAACCAAGTTGTTTTGTTTTAAACTGTGAATGGTTCAGAGGAACCATTGTAGATGATAAGAAGTTTTCCTGTTTTGCCTATCAAACCAAGAAAATGAGCTACATCTTTTTGTGTGCTCCTTACTCTGATGTTATGTCCCAATGAATTCCTTGCATGTACTCCTGCCGGTATCTGTCTCTCGCAGAGATGGAAGCACTTTTGTTCACTAGCATCATCAAAATGCCTGCATGCCTTTCTCTTGCTTCCTAACTCCACTCTGAACTCTCCTTCTCCTGCCTTTTGCCTCCAGGACCGTCTGTGCTACTGGGGTTTGTCACCCTTGGCATTTCAGAGGGGCACCAGGATCTGAGCTTGATTTGGCAGAACCAAACAGCACCTCAGCCAATGAATTATAAGACACTGCAAACATGAGGAGCTCTCCTCCTCCTCCTTTGGGCCGTTAGCTGATGCCTTTAAGTGTGAGGCAGGATAACTTTGATACCAGTGTGGAATGACAGAGGTTGTTCATCATCCGCATGGATGAGAGTGTCTGATCCAGCAGCTGCTGTGACTTACAGGGGAATTCCACATGGGAATCCCTGAGCAGACACAGGGGAAAGGCCTTCCAAAGCCCTGGCTTTTCTGGGTGCTATGAAAGAGCAGAGCTAAAGACAAAACACTTCCACAGGGGCAGCAAAGCAATTGGAAAAGCAGCCTGTGCCTTCAGGGCATTACTGTTCATGGAAAAAGCTCTGCTTCGAGCTCAGAGCCAGCCTGCTCCCCTCAAGTGTGAGAACCACAGATCCTAAATCCAGAGCAGTCACAAACATCACGGTGAGGAAGGCACTGCCCCGAGAAACAGCTGCACTCGTGTGGGGAGTGTGGGTGCCCCTGATGTGACATGGAAACATGGATGTGAAGTGTGTGATGTGCACTTGGCTGGGGTTATAAATGTGCCTGTACAACCCATTCCTCTGCATCCTGGGCACACAGGGAGAATGCCAGCAGTGCTGGGTGGGATCAGCTCGTGGAGAGTGTGATGTGAGTGCCTGCTCAGGTGTACAGGTGACGCTCTGGGCACATTCAGGTGTGAGCACTCACTCCTGTGTGTGTGTTCTCTGTGGTGTGGGGGAAGGTATTCACAAAAAGGGCAGTGCCTTTTAGCTGGCAATAATTCCTGGGAATGCGTCATCCCAGCCCTGGCACAATCAGATTCTGTGTGAGTGAGTGCTCAGCCTCTCCTCCTGCCCGGCTGTGCTGGCAGCTAAGCTGGGGGCAGCAGAGAAAACTCTGCCACTTTCTGGAGGAATCAGGCAAAATCTTGCTGGAGTTCTTGGTTGCCAGTGCTGCCAGTCGGGTACTGTTCCCAACCTACCCCCTGGCATGAATCAGTTCCACTGTGAGGAAGCACTCTAACCACGCGGTCTTCTTCTGGTCATTGTTCATCACAATTTCCCCAGGTGATAAAGTCATCCAGGGTGCCCATCTGGCTCCTGCACCCGCAGCTGAGCTGTCCGAGGTTGGCGGCATTCAAGGGGCAGATGCCCAAAGCACTGCTCAGCCCTCACAGATGCACAACACTCAGTCACAACACCTTGGCCCTAGTTTTACCTGACTCCACACATTCCAGAATGATCTTACGCCTTTATTTTCTCCATCACATCAGCACATGCTGCCCCTCCAGCCTGGCCCCTGGAGCCAGCTGGGATCCACAGGGCTCTGCAAAAGGTCATGACCCAAAACTCTGGGAGATGAGGCTGTCATTCCTTGGAGCCTACATGCCCTGGGGAGCCGTGGCCGAGCAGGATGCTGTGACCACAGATCAACCCCCTAAAGCACTACCAGTGCTGCCCTGGGCACCACATCACCCCTCATGGATAATTAGCATCCGTCAGCTTCTCCATCTGCTCCAAACCCAGGCCCAAGACCCTGGCCCTAGCCCTCCCATTCCGTTCCATTCCGTTCCGTTCTATTCCGTTCCATTCCATTCCATTCCATTCCATTCCATTCCATTCCATTCCATTCCATTCCATTCCATTCCATTCCAGTGAAGTCCACTCCAGTCTATTCCAGTCCCTCCCAGCCCCTCCGTGCGCTCCCACGAGCGCCCCCAAGCGGCGGCCCCGCGCCTTCATGCAAATAAGCGCGGGGCGGCGGATGCTGATTGGCTGCGGCGCGCGGCGGTGGCGCCGCCCCCGGCGGGTGTCGGTGTCCGCAGCCAGGTGCGCTCGGCCGGGGCCGCTCCGCCACCGCGCTCCGCTGTTCCCGCGCACCGCTCCGCACCGCCAGCATGACCGTCACACGGCTCGACCAGGGCCAGCGCTACCGCCCGCGGATGGCCTTCCTGAAAAAGGTGAGGGCTTCAGCAGCGCCGGGGACAGCCGCACCATTATGGGCACACCGGCGCCGCGTCCGGGCGGGGCGATGCGATGCCCAGGACAGCGCTGGCGGTGCTTCGGGTGATGTGTGTTCACAGCATCTTGCTAGGCCACGACTTCCCGGGGCATCTCTGGACTTGTTGAGTCCGAGGGGTGACAGCCCCTCCCTGGGAGCTTGGGGCCATGACCTGTTGCAGAGCCCCGTGGATCCCAGCTGGCTCCGGGGGGCAGGCTGGAGGGGCAGCGTGTGCTGAAGTGATGGAGAAAATAGAACTGTAATGTTGTTTATGTTTTGTAGCTTATCTCAGCTGAATGATTCTCCTGACACGTTTTCTCCCTCTCTCGTTATTTTTCTTCAAAGTCTCTCAAAGCTGCGTCCTTTCCCAGGGAAAAACCCATCATCTGCAGTGCCAGGCCACTCAGTGTAGCTCTGGTCGAGTCGGTCCAGTCAGTCCAGTGTGCGTTCCCAGTGCTTTCAGGTGATGTCCCCATTCAGAGGGTGTTTTACAGCCAACTGTCTGCTCTCTGCCTCCTTACAGGTTTCAGAAATGAATGTATTTGTGACCAGAAGCAGTAGAAGGAGTGGGATGATGTATGCTCACGCTTTTGGGTGTAATGCATAATTTTGTAAAGCATTTGGTGGGCTTTTCCTGTAGCATTCATTCAAAGCATAGCCAGTTGTAGTGAAGCTGGTATCTGCAGATTTTAAAAACCAGCGTGTTAAGCTAGCTTTTCTCCCACCCACCTCTCCTGAGTGTGGCTTATCCTGTTAAATGGAATTAACTGAATTTCCAGTGACAAGTACAGCCAGCGAGTTGCTGTTCAAATTCTAGCTTGCTTTCCTCAATGCCCACAACCTAAGGAGGATTCCAGAGGTAAACAGAGGGGAATTTGAGGGTATTCAATGCTAAGGTATGAGCCTGGCAGTACGTGCGCTGTACTTACTACGCCGGAGGAAGTAAAGAGGGTATTTTCTTTGGTGCTGTGTCTTGCAGGGTAAATTTGGCTGGAGAACCCTGCCAAGGGAGATACTCTGGGCCAAATTCTGTGCTGAGTAATACTTGATGCAGAGGAGAAGCTGTGTGCTTTGAGAAAACAACCGCCAGCAGCTGTGCTTCAGCTGCTCCGTGGGAGTGCGGCAGTCTCTGCAGAGTGCTCCGAGTTCCTCAGGTGGGAAGATCAGTCAAAACACAGCGAATCTCTGTTACAGAGTGTGCACCGCTCACACTGTGAGCAGCCAGGGGGGCTGAGCACTTCCAGTGCTTTGCAAGTCTAAGACCTGTTAGCAGTAGGAAGGGAAGGAAGCTCCCGGTGGTCAGCGAAAGCCCTTGGCTCTTGACTCTGCTTTCGTTCCTGCTCTGTTTTTTCCAGACCTTGGAGAAGCCATATTTGGAGCCTCGGCTGTTCCATGGTCTGTGTGCATTCAGCCACGTCCTCAGAGCTGCCTGGAAACACCAAGCACCTTTACTGGTTGCCCATGACGGGAGCTGAGGATGCACCCAGCGAGCACCTTACAGGCTTAGACCCGTGAGGAGCTAAAATCCTAGAAAGAAGCTTTGTTAATTGCTTAAGCCTGTGCTCACGCTTTGCTGCCAGCTGACACACGCTGTGCCTGGGCTGCTCCAGCTGCAGGGAGACATTCCTGCCGTGCTGTCAGCCTGTGGGCCCCGTGTGCCTTCGCAGCTGCCGTGCACCTCCCTGTGCTGCCTCTCCAGCGTGAAGCTGGTGACCACACCAGCAATCCTGCCCTGGGACATGGGGAGAGGACAGGGGGTTGCTGTAGGGGTGGTGGGCAATGCCCTGTTCTTGCTGTGAGGCTGCTCTGAATGACTCGGGCTGGGTGTGGAGCTTTGTCTTTATGGCTGAACCATGAGGGGATCAGAGGCCCCCAAGGCCCTGTAACACCTGCTCATCATGCTAGCACTTAGGTTGTTTCGTTCTATTTTTCTCCCCCTTCTAAACCATCTTAGCTGGAAGAGGAATGACCCAAAAGTCTGTTGGCATAGCCAGCGAGCCTCTGAAATGCATTTTGGCTGGATGCTGTGAGAGCATGAATGAACCCAAGCTTTTGTTGCCTGTGCCTGCTCCAGCAGCCAGATCTGGCTCCGCTGGGCATCAGCTGGCAGAGCCGGGCTGTGCTCTCCAGGAGCTGCTGGGCTGGGTATTTTTCCTTGCCGTGCCACACGAACTGCGCCGTGACTCACACCTGGTGGGTAGGGCTGATGGATGCCTTCTTCCTCTGCCTCCTCCTCACCCTGGTCCCTGGTGGCTTCTCCCAAGCTGTGCAGCAACCAGGGAGGGACCGTTCCAGGGTCTGCAGCATGGCCGGGGGCTTTTCCAACCTGGCTTTGCTTCTCCAGGCTTAGACTTCCCAGCAGCTGCTGGCCCTCATCTTCCTGGGCATTTCCCAACATGTGTGAGCACCTGAATTGTGTTTTTGCTGGAATCCAGCAGACTCCTGCTCTCTGTTTAAGTGAGGCCCTGGATATGGCTGAAGCTGAGCCTTAGGCTGAGCTCAGCCTCATCCCATCCTCCCTTTCCCTGTTCCATGCTGGGAGATGCCAGTGCTGCATCTTTCTTTGGAAAAAATCCCCTCCAGACTGGGAAGAGCCGGCTACAGCCCTGCCCTCCCCACTCATAGATTTACTTCCTTTAGCTGAGGGATCACTCAGTGGGAACATGCCACTTCCCCTCAGCTTTAATTAAGAAAAAGTGGGAAGTTTTAGGTGGTTAACAATGGATTTTTTTTTTCATTTCTTCTTTTTTCTGATCATCCATCAATGTGCAAAGCAAAATGGGTAGTTGTAGACCTAGAAAACAATTGAATGAGCCGTCAGAGGCCAGAGTCAGGATAAGGACTGTACTGTTAGCTTGGAAATCAGAGCAGGTAGGGCTGATCCTTGCAAACAGCAGCAGGCAGTGAGTGGGGCTAGAACCAGGTGAATACTCACGGTGGGGAAAGCAGCAGATGTTTAATTATAGCACCAGGAGTGTGCACCCGGCTGGGAACTGGAAATTCCTGCTGGGAAAAGTGATCTTTCTTGTGTCTGAGGGAAAGGTGCCTCTGTCTGGGTTGATGCTGAGAAGGGCTGAACTCCTCACCTTGGCGGTGTTTTGCTGTTGCATTTCTGAGTCTCAGTACCTGGAGCTTGTGATGGTTTCTCTTACGCTACGGGAGTCTGAGTTCTGCTTTGCACTCAGTGAACTCTGTGACTCTGTGCAATCAGATCGGGGACAGACAGTTTTCCTGTTGTCTCCTGAGTGGTTTTCAGGGTGAGTTCACCTCCAGGCAGAGATTCCAGCCGATCTGAAGGGAAATCTCCCTGGGGCTCGTGCCTCATGGTGTCTTTGTGCATGAGGTGAGCTCGCCGCGGAGGCTGGCTCCTTTGGCAGTCCTGATATTTACCTCTGTGTGCATCTCCACCCATCAACCAGCGTCAGGAAGTGGCTTCTGGCTCTGCAAAATTCAAACCAGACAGCTCTTTCCTGGCTGAAAGCGTGACAAAATGTACTAGAGCCCTTAGAAAAGCGAGGACATGTTCCTGCTGTGTCTGAAGCAGCCCTCCTGGCCTCCCTCTGGCAGGCTGGTGCTGATAGCAACTCCTGATCCCTGTAATCCAGTGTTCCCTTGGGAGAAGAGACAGAGACAGGCTGAGTTTTGATCAGCAAGGTGGATGGTTTGCAGCCAGAGCAGCAGGCATCCCCCAAGAGCAGCTCCTTGCTTTTTAATGTATTTATCATTTCTGCGGTGACAAGAGGGAGCGTGGCAGAGCATGAACACGACAAGAGTTGAAGAGCTGCTGGTTAAAGGAAGGGAACATGGCTGTGCTGGGGGGTGTTCTGAGCCAATTCCCTGCTCTCAGCTGGTTGAAGATCTGTCTCTCGAGCCCACCTGGAGAGCAGCAGCCCCGTGCTGGAGCAGGATGTGCTGTGCTGCCTGCCTGGAACAAGTCCTGCCTGAGCCTGGTGGGATCCTGGTGGGGTTTGCCAGGTGGTCAGGGCACTGGGACAGGGCATGAGCAGGGCTGTGTTTGCCCCCAGTATCTCTGTTCTCTGTGAAGGGACTGTGCAGTTACTGAGAGTGACTCCCCAAGATACCTGGGTTTGCTTGGAATCCCAGTTTCCTAAATGAGTGCCCTGCCTGCTGGACCGTCCTGCCTCACCCCATTTCACGCAGCCTGGAACTTTCTGAGGCTGAAATTGTGGGTTCTCTTAAAAGATCTAAAAAATGTCTTCATATTCCATCGCTTTGGGTCTGGTTTTGCTCTTTTAAAATATTTTATAAGTATTTATACAAATATTTATGTTAAATTTTACCACGCTTCTCCATTTTAGCATTAATTTGTCACTGCCTTTAAAAGCAGTTGAAAATCCAGTTTTACTGACAAGCCCAGAGTGTATCCTGTCACTAGAGCTTAAATCCTCACAGAACTTGGCAAGATTTGGGACCAAAGTCACTGTGGTGCCTGTGAAGACAATACCCTTCACTATGTGTGTGTGTCATCAAGTCACACTCGTTAAATCCTCTACTCCCAGTTAAAAAGCTACAGCCTCACCCAAAACAAATGTGTGGAGAGACCAAATTGGTCCTGTTGGACCAGTTTTGATTTAATACCACTGGAAGCAGAAGAAAAAAAGAGGAGCATCTTCTCCAAAGCCCTCATGGCACTCAGATAATCAAAAACGAGGAGAGGAGGAGTGTGCCCGAACTCCATCCATCTCAGCACAGACCCCAAGTGAAAGCAGAAGCTTTGTGCTTTTGGTATGGTGCTGGTAGGAAGTCAAATAAAGAGGAGGAAAATACCTTTGAAAATCTTTATCTCTTAAAAAAAATAAAGATAATTGGAAACCAGAAATAAAATAAGTCTGTCACTGAGTGTGAGACTCATCCTCTGTTAAAAATGAGTCACCAGGATCCCTGAGGAACCCCAGGCGGGAGATGCTGCCAGACAGGAGGATGTCTCTGCCCCATCCCTGGAGGGGCAGAGCTTTGCTGGCCGTGGGGCTGAGACCCTGGCTGGGCGAGTGCAGCCAGGCACAGGAATGCTCAGAGAGGTCACACATGTCCTTGTGCCCCTCCTAAGAGAAACACAGATTTTATTCCCTCCCCACTTTTCTATCTAACTGCCCCAGCAAACAGCCCACTGAGCCAGAGAAGAAGCTTTATGGGTAGCAGAGATTTTATTTATTTATTTTTCCTCAGCTCAGCTCTCGTGGAGTGGCTCCGTCCTGTCCCCCATGGGCTAGCCCTGGCTGTGTGTGTGTGTGCAGTGGCAGCGACCCTGCGAGTCGCTGTGAGGTGCCATGGGCTGGAGGTGGCACCTCTGGTGCCAAGGGGAGGTTCAGAGAGGGCTGTGGCCACTGCATCCATTCCTGTGGCACACCACTGCCACCCCTCTGGAATGCTGCCTGGTGGTCCCGGGGCTCCCTCCTGCCCACTCCTGAAATCCATCCCACCCCCTGCCCTGCTTTGCAGATCGAAGCACTCATGATGGAGATGCAGAACCCAGACACGGGAATCAAGACGCAGACGCAGACAGTGATGATCACCAACATCCCCCACGCTGTGACAGGTAAGGGCTTCCCTGAGGGAAGGACTGGGCCAAGTTCAGCAGGGAAAAGCTCCATGTGGACCCCAGGGCCGCCAGGGCCTGGCTGCA
Organism: Platysteira castanea; assembly: GCA_013397175.1. Classification (NCBI taxonomy): domain Eukaryota; kingdom Metazoa; phylum Chordata; class Aves; order Passeriformes; genus Platysteira; species Platysteira castanea. Next base: position 2,338,125 of record VYXC01003455.1, on the reverse strand, counting down.
TGCTGGAGCTCTGTTCCCAGTAAATATCTGCTGTACCTCATTTGAAATGTACCTGCTCCCTTTATCTCGTTCTCACTCGTGTCTCATTTCATTCCTGCTCTTTGAATCAGACACTAAGGTTGATCCCCAGGCACTTTCAGCTGTCTCATGGGGGTTAACTCAAGTGACCTTGCCTTCTCTTAGCACAGAGGTGAGGAAGTGCTGCAGCCTCCAGACCTCTCATACTCCCAGTGAGGCTGGATCACAAACAAAGAGAAATATTAAAATCCAATTAAAACAAGCAGCCTGGAGGCAGACTGAAAGATGGTACTTCAGAAATGAGCAATAAACAATTAGTCTCCCTTTTAATGTTTACTGCTAGTAATAATTTTTCTTGAGTAGGCAGGAAAAGAACAAAATATTCAACCCACTTCTCTGCCTGTAAATGACAGCTTTTCCTCCTTCAGGGAGGCTGAAGGAGCAGCAGACGGGAGCTGTGCTGTGTCATGTACAGTGTTACAGGCAGCTCTTATCACAGCCTCCTTGTGCCTGCTACTCCTTTCACCAGGCACTATCAGTACCTCTGCTTCCCTGTTCTCCAAGCCTCCACAAAAGCTCTTGTGAGGAATCCTCTGCTATAAATATTCACACATACTCCATACCCAAGTTTCCTCCTCCTGCTTCGCTCTTTCTTCAGCACTTTGAAATTCAGAACAAAAACTCCCACTGAAACCAGTGAGTTTGCTCCAGGCAAGTCAGGAGACTTTCCCCACTGTGTTTGCAAAGCCTCTAGGCCCAGTGTGTTGTTTGCCCCAATTTTTTTTTTTAAAGAATGAAGCTGCAGAGGCACTGAAGTCACTTGCCCACGGGATGAGCCAGTCAGTGAAGGGGTCAGGAGAACGTGGACACATCTGAAGCCTGCTCTCAGCAGCACCCTCCATGCACTGCAGTGCAACCACATCCTGCCTTACACAGCTATTATGCAGCTGAGCTGGGTGGAGGCTTTGCCTGTGCACAGGAGCTGGCCTTGCCTCCCAGAGCTGTCAGGGAATAGTTAAGGCAGCACAAAGAGGAGATTCCCTGTGCTGAAGATGATGCCCCACGCAGATGAAGTGCAGGGGAACAAGAACTTCTCTTGATGTCTGCCCAGAGTAAAATCCCACTTCCTAAAAGTCCGTGGGTGTCTGATGTGTTGGCACTCACCCTCATTGCGTGCTGTCTGCTTTACTCTGGTTCCTTAACTAGAACTGCTGCAAGTTCCCTCTTGCACAAGTCATAAATTCTAGTCCACCTCGGAGAGGCAAGTGACTTCCACTCCCTCTGCGTGCTGGTCATCCCTCTGTAAATTGATATTTTTAGTGCTGCATGGATACTGATTGGCTTCTGGGTGTTGCAAAAGAGACTGATTCATGTTTGATGAGGATGTGGTGAAGATATTGGAGCAGGGGACACAGATCCACTGGAGAGAGCCTGGCTCTGCCTGTGCAGGAAGCTAACTAGTTAAATTCAGTGAAAGTCAGTAAAATGGCTCACAAATAAACCTTGATGTTAAATGTGCACCTTTGGGGGAAAGTGCTTACAGAGGGAGCTGTCTAGAAATGAGTGATGAGATAATCCTTTAATTTCATCTATTTCAGGAAGCAGGCAGTAGGATAAGAGCTCTGAGCCCCTATTAGAAAGTTAAGTCACCACAATGTCAAGAAAGGTCAACACCTCGGTCTGCAGTCCTAGGGGAGGTTTGGAGGGAAAGGCCAGGAACTGATCGGGGAACAAGTGCATTTTTGCCTTCTTTAAATGGAAGGAGATTCGTGAAATTTGCCCCCCAGAACGTAAAACTAGAACTGCTGGAGGTTCATGCTGCCTATGGGTACAACTGCTCACAGTCCAACAGCAGAGCTGGGAGAGATAAAATGTGTGTGAATGCAGAAATCTTGTTTCCCTTTGATAAATCCTGTCACCACTACAGCTTGGATCTGAGATTTGGACATCACTTCTATCCATTGAAGGGCTCTCAGGGAACCAGTCACTGGTCTTCTACAAAACTGAGACAGGACTGTGCTCTGTGAATCTGGAGGTTCTTTGCAGTGAACGCTTCAAGGCAAGGTGGAGCAAAACTTGCCCTTCCCTGGGTGGGAAAGGTATTGTGTTCCTTAAGCCCTTTCTGAGCCACTGCTGAGGGTTTAGGTGTTGCTCAGGCCACGTGAGCTGGTGCCATCACTCTCTCTGTGCCATCCCAAGGTCACTGCCTGCCTCAGGCTCCCTCTCCCGGGGCTGGATGCCTTGGGGGATGCCAGCATGGCCAGTGAGTGCTTTTCATCTGTGCCTCCTTGCCTGGGCCGTTTGAAAGTACATTTGCGAAGAAGGGGGCTGTGCCCTGGGTGGGATCCTGAGCACAGTGAGGGGTGAGGACTGGAGAGGTCTCGTTTCCACCTGTGGATTTGGGCTCCTGATTTCAGTAGCTGACCTTTGCTTTGCTTTGCAGGTAATGATATAATGCAGTGGATTCTTCAGCGCTTGCAGATCACTGCGGAAGGTGGGTGAAAATGTAAAAACTGAGGCTTTCTCAGCTTTGAGTTGTAAAACTTTAAGATTTCCAGAGGCAAAACCTTTTAGTTGAATTCTCCCCTGCATAGGAGCTCACTTTTAATTCCAGTGAAGTGTTTCTGTGCAATCAAAACATCTGCATTCTCCATTTTCAGAGGCATTCCACCTGGGAGACCTGTTTGTCAAATACGGATACATCTACCCTCTTCAGGAGCCAAAGAACCTCACGCTTAAAGCAGACGGCAGCCTCTACAGGTTTCAAGTGAGTTGCAGCTCCTCTAAGCTGTTGTGAGGGAGTTCAGCACTAGTTTTTATTAAAAACAGGCAGCTGGGGCAGTTCCCAGGAGCTGTGAGCTGTGTGGGAGGAAGGAGAAGACTCAGAGAAGTCTGCACAGAGAGGACTCAGATTGCAGTTTACGGGGAAACTGTGAGAGTTTCCTCAATGAAATTGGTGTTCTTGTTCAACTTTAAAAATAGCTGTGCTTTCTTCCAAAGGAGCGTTCCCTTCCAGGTCTTTAAGCAGCAAATGGAGTTGCTGGTTGGAAATAAAACAATGTGGGGGCACTGAATAATGAATATACAGAAAGCACAGTAATAATGGAAGTTTGTCAAGGTTCGTGGTTGGACTGTTTCCATTGCTATGGGAAATTAGGATACCTTCACTGGGACTTGGAATGAGGAGTTCACGAGTTCAGGGCCGTTGTGCACTAACAAGAGGCTCCTTTCCTTGCAGACCCCCTATTTCTGGCCGGTGCAGAGCTGGGCTGCTGATGACACAGACTATGGTGAGTGGTGGCACTGCACGTGTCCGGGGGTGTGGGTTTGTCACACAGTCCTGCACCACGCCTGCTCTTCATGTTCCTGTGTCTCCACCTGCAGTGACCAGCCCTGGCATTTTTTTTCATGCTCTTTTGTGAATAATTCTCAGTAATGGTGAACTGAGGGTGTGACCATCTTGTGGTGGCCCTGATGAAGGAAAGTGCTTAAGCTCTTACGTTCCACTAGGATCCATTACACAGGAGCACATCTGAATTACCTTGTTGGGGAGAGAAGACTTTAAACACAAGATCAGATTTCCCTGAGCAGCTAAGTGTGTTCCTGGATCTGAGCCCAAGGCTGTCTTCCTGGAGGTTTGGATCAAGCCCTGCATTCAGAGATGGTTCTTTCTTTATAGAAAGCACAGTGACTTCCAATATCTCCTGATGGCTCTTCCCATGTAAATCTCTTGTTGCCTTTATGATGCTTTTTTTGTAGAGCTGGTCATGAAACTTGGGCTGCTCAGCTGAGTTTGCTCCTGTGGGCTGTGCAGTTCCCAGACTGATTTGTCCATGCCCAGATTGTCGTCTGTGGCTTTTATCTGCGTTATGCTGTAGATCATAAGCCCATTTTAGATTGGAATATTTTTATTAGAGCTGGAGCAAAAAACACTGGCCTGTGCTCAGAAAACTCGGAGGTCAAACTCTGAGGAACCTCAACACCTGAAAGGTTTGGTCCAGTGTCCCTTGAGCCATGAAAGCCTGGCTGAGTTACCGAGGGAAGGGTGGCTGCTGGCAGAAGGCACACACTGCCTGTTCTGCCTGGCTGCTCCCAGCCTGGGCATCAGTGACAGACCAAAAGCACCAAGTTCTTTTTTCTTCACTGAGCTGCTGTGAGCTTGGGCCTCATGCCTGGATATTGCAGCAGACAAAGGCTCCTGTGCTTGTCATGTGGGTAAATTTATAATTATTCTTGGACTTGCTGGCCTAAGTATAACTGACTGCTAATTTGCTTCTACCTCCACAGCGATTTATCTAGCAAAGAAGAACATTAAAAGGAAAGGGATTTTGGAAGAATATGAAAAGGTGAGGACGCACTGCACTTGTTTCATTACAAGACCCTCATTTGCCACAACTTTAGGCCTTTGTTGCTAATGAGTGGAGCACGGCAAAAAATCACCTCTTCAATTGCGTGAGGTGTTATTCCAGCACTATCAAAAGCCAGCATTTTGCAAGTGAAAAAACGACCAGTAGAGAAAACTACTGTGAAGTCAATTGTAATTTTAGTGGGGGTAATTGCTCTCCTTGCAATGGTATTTTTGAACTGTTGCAATTCTTGTAATTACGTTCAGAACAATCCAGATTTCTTGGCTCAGTCACCAGCCTGGCCTCGTTGAACTGTGGAGAGTCAAGAAAACCCCAGCATGGGAGTGCCCTGGTCAGAATTTTCACACTAACTGCTTTTTTATTTTTATTCCAGGAACATTACAACATGCTCAATCAAAAAATAAACTACAAGTGGGATTTTGTTATTATGCAGGCCAAGGAGCAGTATAGGTGAGTTGACTTGCATTCCCTTGTTTGCATCACTGGGGAGGGTGTGAGGAGCAGAGCTTGGCTGTCTTAGTGCACAGTTAAATCACACGTTAGAAACACCAACTGCAGCTCTGAAATGGCTTGGAGGGGAGGTTTAGATTTTGGACTTGATGGTGGTTCTGTGAAGAAGCTGGCTTCTGATGCTGCAAGCCCTCATTAGAAGCAACTTCAGTTAGCTCAGTGTTCTCTATGAGTATTTGTGGATCAGGCACTGGGCTTAGGGCCTGTGGTTGGTCTGGGCCGGGGGTTACTTGCACATCTCTCAGCTGGATCAAGAAGCAGTAAATGTTCCCAGCAGAGCCCTCTGGAGCAAACCATGAAGTGCATGCTTAGGTACCCAGCTAAAATGACTTGATTTTAGGAGCTGCAGCCTTCAAATTCCCAGGAAAGTTGGTGAACACGAGATGGGGTTACTCCTATAGAGATCTTTCCTACTTCTGTGGACTGCTCTTACCTTCTTTTACCTCCTGGCATGGCAGGCAGTGCCTCTGCTGCTCTCTGTCTTCCCTGGGATGGCAGCCAAGGCCTCGGAATACAGCTCATCAGATAACTGTCTCATTAAACACGAGACTGTTGTTCTTGTAAATTGAGGTCAGACTCGGGCTAGGAGATGCCAAATGCAGTTTCAAAGTTAGATACCGAGCCTGTGTCTGAACCAGTCGATTAAACTCGTCTGAGGCTGTTTGATGGTGCTGCTGGGGCAGACTGGGGCAGAGCATCCACCCTGCTAACCACAGCAGCCAGGCCACATGCAAACAGCCTGTTGGGAATGCTCCCTTCCCCATGCTAAGTCCCAAATTGTGCTCAGGACTTTTCTGGGAAAGAATTAGTTGGTCCAAGCCCAAACCGTGCTAGTGCCTCTTCTGTTTAATTGTGGAGGTGATTCGGGGTTTAGTGCCTGGGAACACTCCTCTAAACTATTTCCAAGCAGTTTCTCTGAGAAATGGCCGTGCTTTACTGTGAAACAGGGATGAGACATGTCCAGGATGTATCTCTGGGTGGCAGTCCTTGGATTCTGCCCAGGTACATTGGAGAGGGATCAACGTGAAGCAGCAGAACTGAGGGCAAGTCAGCAGAAAGCTACCAGAGGGCTGCGTGCCTAATCAAAAGGGGATGTGTCTGCTCCCAGCTCAGCTCGGGAAGATGATGATTTCTCAAAAGCCAGAGCCATGTGTGGCCATGTGAAGATGATCTGCAGCCCAGAATTAGCCGGGGCAGGATGTGGTCAGGAGGCGGCATCGGAGCACCGCGCAGTCAGGCCAGGGCCCACAGGGCACGGGAGGCTGGAGTGTGCCCCGCTTCTCATCCCAGTGATTTTAGGAGGGCAGAATTCATGAATTCCCCTGTTCTTGGCTTTGCAGGGCAGGGAAGGAGCGGAAGAAGGCGGACAGGTACGCCCTGGACTGCCAGGAGAGAGCCTACTGGCTTGTGAACAGAACTCCTGTGAGTAGAGGGTGACAGGGTGACTTCAGTGACTCCCTGGTCCCATCCCTGCAGCCACCTGGGACAAGCTCCCACGTGGAAAGGGCACGGCCTCTGGGCTGTGTGCCAGGGAAGGGTCAGCCCAGGCCTGCCCTGAGTCCCCACCACCGTGCCTTGGTTGCTCTCGAAGGTGCAAGGGAGGGAGGTCCAGCTCCAGCATCCGTGCTCGCAGCAGGGCATTCCCAAATCCAGGAGTCAGAGCTTCCCAAGACACTGCTGGCTGGGACCTGCCAGCAGTGGGGGCCTGGGGGTCTCCTTCTGCTTTGTGTGATCCACAGACTTTAAACCAAATGAGTTACAAAGCTTTGATGTTTCCTGTTCGCCACAGCCGGGCATGCTGGACGTCCTCGAGTATGGATTAGATCGTGTCACGGATCCCAATGAAAATAAGGTAAACCAGGTGAGACAGGGTTGGTTTTTTTGCACACCTACTGAATTTGTTTGGGAGGACACAGACAACGTCCCTGGGATTGTCATTTTTTGGGCACTGCAGGCTGTGTCAGCTCAGCTCTAACAGCTGAACAGGCCAGAGGTTGAAGCTCTCTCACCCGGGAGGTGAGGCCCTCAAAATAGGCTCTGGCAGCTTCTTCTGGCTTAAAAATACTTTGTCAGCTTTCTTGCCACACCAGTTAGTGTGAGTGCTTGGCTGCAGGACATGTTTTCTTTGCTGGTGAGAAGGAATCCTCTCTGTCCAGGTGCTCGTTGCTGCCTTTTTATTAGTGCTGAATGAACTGTGTGGGGTTGTGGGGTGTAAAGGGTCAGTGCAAAGATCCAGCTTTAAAATAAAATGACAGAAAACCTCCCAAAGGGTTATTAGTGTGGTAAGAAGATGAAGGAGTTGGTGTGGTGCATCGGAGACATAAAATATTGCCAAAAACTGCATATTGTAGACCATAAAGAAACAGAATCAGTGAACTGAGACCATGAAAGGTGTAACTGGGTGAGCTGGATCAGGGTCTACGATCACAGAGATCCAGTCAGTGCACGAGGAGCTGGAGCTGCTGCTCCCTTTCTCCATCATCCCTCGGAGATGATCCTGTCTTTGTGCACTTAACGGCGTTCATTTGGAAGCAAAGTCAGATCATCTCTCAGCAATTAAATGCAAATGTTACTGCCGCCACAGTCACAGTATTCCCACAACTTCCCAGTTTTGTAACAGCCTTTAAACATCCCAGCAGCCAGAGCAGGATAATTGCTTTGGCCAGCTGCGTTCTGTTGCTATAGAGACTGAAAAGGAGCAAAATGTAGGGTTGGAGTGTATTTTATTTTTCTCTTGCTGTAAGTAGCAGCTGCTGAAAGCCCTTTTTTTTTTTTTTTTGCTTTTTTAAGAGTAAAGAACTAGTGGAAAGGGAGAGGGATAGAAAGAGAAGTAAGCCAACTTCTCACCCACGGTTTTACAGCTGACATGGAAGGGATTTGGGGTTTGCAAACGGTCTGAAGCTGTATCCATCTGCCAGCTGCCTGCTAGCACAGGGCAAGGGGGCTGGGGGTTCTCTGCCCAGTTCCACCCTGGCCATAAGAGACGTGGTCAATTCCCCCCATCAGGGGATCCTCTCCAAGGAGGTCATAAGCCAAGGACACCCCAGCTTTGGGGTGACTTCCCTGCCCTTCTCCTTTAAGCTGTTCTCTGAGCTGTGCCTCCTCTCTGGAGGCTGAGCTGAAGGGGGAAGGTTCTCCTTGCTCCTCCTTTTGCTTTTGAAAGAGTGATTGAGAACTCATGAGACAGCCAAAGCCCACACGGAGCCACCTTTGGACTAGCAGCTTTGTTTTTGTCCTCTGCAGGCTGCTGTCACAAACAGTAGCCTGAGCTGTGGCTCAACAGCCTTTGGTGAGCAGAAAGGATGGGCCAGGCTCTGATTTGTGTCCCTGTTCCTGTTCAATCCACCTTCACTTTATTGGCCAATGGAGTTTTTTATCTTGGCAGCTGAGAAAGGAAATAAAGTAATTAATTTCTGATTCCTTTGAAGCTGACATTAGGATTCAATCACATGAACATTACTCTTTCTTTGCTCAGACCCTTTGGTGGGCTGCTCCCTCCCTCCCAGAGTCCTCTGGGGATAAACAGGTGCTCGACCTCCTTTGAAGGGGACTTCTATTACTGATCCGTGGGCATCCCTTGTGGTTATAATGAGTTAGGGGTTGTGGATGGGCAGGGGGAGTCAGGCAGAAGCAGCCACCCACTGAACAGCTAATTAAGGGATGCTTTAGCCTTTTGTTACGCGGGTCTCAGCTCTCATCAAGCCTCACTGCTTGGGAATCACCACTGAGTGCCTGCAGGTACCTGCACAGCCTCTGCCTCCTGGAACCAGAGTCTTTCTGAAAGGTGCTTGAGCTCCCCCAAAAATCACTGTGCTGGATTCAGGGGCTGCTGAGTGCAATGCCCTGGGTTGTTGTATGCAGCAAATCGGCCGCAGATCAACGAGGCATTGCTGGGCTTTAGTTTCATAAGGCCCTGATCTTTATCAGTTTGCCTGATAAAGTTGTGCTGCATCATCGCAAGTCTGGAACACGCAGGGTCAGGGGCAGATAAACATGATGGGGAAAAATGGCCATTTGAACAAAACTGGGGGCATGGACTGTGGCAGATTTGATTTCCAGCTCCTGGGCTGGATGCACAGTGCAGATGAGGGTTGAGATGATCTAATCCCAGACTCGAGAACTGTCTCTGCAGGCTCTCAGCTGGCTGAGTGTAGGGACAGGCTGGGTGTGCACTGAGCAGGGATGTTGGGGTGTGCAGAGGCAGCTGGATGTGTGCTGGGGTGCACTTTGCAGGGTTGGAGAGGCAGATCTTCCTTGCCCAGAGCTCTGGAGGGAGGCTGAGCTGGCTCTGCCCTGTGCTCAGAGGCCAATTCCCCGCACAGGATTCCCGGGATCAGCCCCACAGCCTGCCGAGCTCCGTGCATGGAGCACTCAGGGCAGAGTGAGGGATCTGCAGTGTCCTGGTTCAGAACAAGCTCAGCACAACCTTGTGCTTGTTCTTCACTTCCAGCTCCTTCCAGGCATCCACCCAAAGCTGTTTCCAGGTGTTTATGAGCTCTGTAAACAGGGAACAGTGGCCGGGCAGGCAAGAACACCATGACCATCATCTCCCCAGCGTGGTCAGGAAGTCTCACGCTGAGCAGAGGAGCAAACAGGGAATTAGCAGATATCCCAGCTCTTGTAGGAGCTGGTGGCCTCAGCCATGTGAATCAGCTCCAAACACAGGCTCTGGAGCAGGTCCTGGCTGGCTCCCAGCTGGGCTCTGCAGCCCCTGTGCCCGGGGAGCTCACAGCCAGTGGCAGCAGGGTGTGACCAGGCCAGGCAGGGTGTCCCAGTGCCACGGGGTGTCTCGGGGGTGTCCGAGGATGTGGAACAGCTCGTGGCACTCTCCTGAGACAGACTGAGGCCTTTCACTAATTGCCATCTTGACTTGAAGCCCGCAGGGCTGGGGAGCTGATCCGCAGTAATTGTGATAAGTCACTCGTTAAGGGCATTGCAAAATTAATCTCATTATGAGAAATGACTCTTTTGTTCCAAATGTGATTTCCTCCCAAATGAGGCAGAGTGGGTGGGTGGTGCAGGGCGCTCTGGCACTGCTGCAGTCGGTGGTGGGGCTGAGGGTGAGTGGGGTGGTGGGCACAGCTGGCAGGGCTCAGTGGGACATGCAGAGTGCTCAGGACCACTTGCAGCAGCAGTGAACTGGGAACCGGTTGTGGGAGCACTGTGGGAGAAAGGGAAATGAAATTATGAGCAGCTCTGGGGTGAAACAGCTGAGATTCCTCCCAGTTGCTGCTGACTGGGGAACTGGAAGGGGCTGAGCACAGCCAGCACCTGCAGCCTCCCAGGGTCTTCAGCAATCCCCTTGGATTTGGCTGCAGTTCAGTGTCTGCCACTGCTCAGAGATGCTAAGCCCCTTTTCTGGGGGAGCCTTGGCAAATCCCTTCCCCGCCTGGGGCACCCCAGCAAAACCCCCTTGGTTTTCCAGCACCAGCTGCCCACCACACTGACCCCCACACAGATTGTGGCAGGAGAGGATCCTTGGTGTGAGGTGCACTTGAAAAAATAAAATCTTCCCTTGTTTGTGGATTTTTCTTCACCCACATGTAATTTTTCTGTTGTGATGGCACTTTAATTGATACCTGCCTCTATATAACATTTAACTCACTGTGTTCTCTTTCTCTTTCCCACAGCTGTTTGTCTCGTGTGTGTGCGGTGTGCTGCCATCCTCTCAGACCCCTCTAGAAGATAAAACCACTTTCCTGCCACGTGAGCTGCCTTCAAGCCACTGTGCCAGCACCCACTTCTCCTTCCCCACTGTACCAGGCCTGTCTGAGGCCCTGCTTGACAAAAAAGTGGAAGAAAACGAGTTTTTAAAGACCATCTGATGATTTTAATGTGTTGAAATCAACGCTCTAGTCACGCTTGAGTTCCATCAAATGGAACCCTTCACCTGGCACTTGTAAATCTGATCAGGCCTGGTTTATATCTCAGATTCCCCAAGGAGACAGTGAGCTCCTGTTGAGCAGGAGGCAGCTGGCCTGGAGCAGAAACACAGGTCTCTAAACAGGACACTTTGGGACAGTAAATACAATAAATTTCCCTGTGCAAGGAGGTGATTTCTTTTTCCCTTCCATTTCTGCAGTCTGTCTGAAACAATGGCACTGTAGAGATGAGGGGAAGAAATGGTGTCTGCATGGAAGCTGGCCTGGAATCGGGGGTGCAGCTAAGAGCAGAGAAGGGTGAAAAGCTGTTCCTCAGTTCCTCCATCATTTACAAGGCTGTCCCAGGAGCTTGTGAATCAGCAGGGGAGGCTGTACAGCCCTGTGAGCAATCATCCTGCTGTCCTAGACCTTTTTCTCTCCCTTGATGTGTCAGGCCTTTCCCCCTCTCACACAGGGGGCCAGCACAGCATCACTGCTGGGTTTTGCTGCCCTGTTTGTCCCTGCTGAGATGGTCTGTGCTGCCCACTCAGAGCTGGTCATGGTATTCCCAGCAGGAAAAGCTTCCTCCCCTCAGAGTATCACCGTGAGGATTTTTGTTGGTGCCCCGCTGGCCAGGCTGTGTCTGGGTCGGGGTCAGGGCTGGCTCTGTGGTGGTGCTGTGGGGATTGGGCTCATCTGCTGCATGTCTGGCTGCTGCCAAAATGGTGAGTGGGCCTCTCAGAACCGTGTCAGCAGAATGGGCATGTTCTTCTGCCATGCCATTCTTCTTTCTCCCTCCTGAGCAGGACTGGTGGCAGTGGTTGAAGTGCAAAAGCAGGTCAGTGACCCCGCAATGGTGTCCTCACAAAGCAGGGAGAGCACCCTGCCTTTCCCAAAGCAGGGCAGCTCGGGGTGCAGGGTCTCTGGGGAGGCGAGGGGAGAGCAGAGCTGCCTGTGGCAGTCGGTACCAGACGCTTCATCCCGCATCCCTCACAAACTGCACTTCACCAAGGCACTCTGCAGACCCCTGCCTGCCACAGGGTCTGCTTGATAGGATAATTTTGGGGTGCAGGTCTTGACTGAAACAGGAGCTGAGGGACTGAAACCCTGCCTGAGCCTTTAAAGGCTTGCTGGGAGCATCCCCGACTTAGCCTGTCTTTCCTTCTCCCTTCTCCAGTTTATTCCACACAAAGTAACTGTGCTTCAAAGGAAGCTGTGTGAATAAACACCCTGCAGTTAATTTCTTGCCTTCAATTGCTTGCTCATTTGTGGATGACATGTAACATAGTCTGAGTTATTCAAATCACAACGTAAACACCCTTTGCACAGCAGATACTGCTTCTGAGGCTTTTAATTGTGGTGTTTATATTTTGCAATGTGTTGGTTCCTGTCTCCTTGAGCTAATATTGAATGATCTAATCTGTGTCTCGTAAATGAATCTATTTTAGCTCCATTAGAATAACCCCTTAATTGAAGGCATACAGGCAGCCTGTGATGGGAGAAGCAATGCTAAACAGTAAATACAGCTAATGGGACAATTTACCGTGTGGGGATGCTCTTAGCTTTGATGATACCCTGATTAGCTCCGCTGCTGTGTTTGATTTTAATTGTAATCAGAATTAATTGGAGAGCGCTGCACAACGGCAGCCCTGCAACGGTGTTTCCATATCTCAAAAAAAGCAAGTGTAAGCACCCATCCCAATTTAATGATTCTTTTTCTTATTTTACAGAAAAATACTATGGAATTTTTTAGGAGAGAGGTAAGTGGGGCTTCCCTCACTTCTGGGTGTTCATCCTGTGTGAGTTGCTTACACCAGTGTGGCTCAAAGCCCTCTGTGCAGAGGGCTCTGAAAAGCAGAGTCCCTGCCCCACGGAGCTTTTATCAATGTAATTTCAGGACATTCCCTGCCACTGCAGGCAGCCAGCAGCTCTCCCAGTGACGGGAAGGCTCAGGCAAGGACAGACACCAGGGCTGGAATCCAATAGATCAAAATTAGTGGTGGGGAAATCACAGTGGCGCCAGTGCAGAGACAGCCAAGAATCAATGATAATTACATGCTAAATCATCCAGAGCATTTGTAGGTGCTGAGGATGGTAGCTATTATTCAATTTCTATATAACATGGGGAGTGCTTTTTAATTACTTGCACATTGCAAAGTGCGCTTCTGATGTTTGCAGCGAGCCCGGTGAAAACAGACATTTCACTGAGACAATTCAGGGATTCTCTGGTTCCTTGGACATGCAGTAATTAGGGAAGAGGCAGTCCCTGCTGTAGTTAGCCCCACTACCTGGGAGAGAACCTGTTTGAGGTTCAGATAGGCCTTATCTTCAAACCTCCGTGCTCCTAACCATGGCAATGTCTGGTGCCCCTCAGATCATGTACTATCAGCAGGCCATCCTGAAGACCAGAGTGAAATCTTCTGTCTCTCTTGGAGGGTAAGTCCTGATTTCCTTCTGTCCACACATTAATTAGTGTTCAGTGCTTATCTCCTAATGAGCTGATGAAGCTGTCTGCTCTGGCAGCTGGTGACTCAGCCAGGGAATCCATGTGGTGGCCCAGTGCTGTCTGGGCTGTGCTGTCTGGGCCAGGAGGCGCGGGGCTGAGGAGGGATCAGAGTCCCAGGCAGGATGAAGAGGCTCCCTGCTGCAGAGCAGCACCAGCCACTGGGTTGAGAATCCCTCTGAAATCAGGAGATGCTGACACTGCTCAGGGCCAGGCTGTGATGCCTGGACACAGCCCTGCAGCCTGGAGAGGCTCCAGCAGTGTGTCTGTCCTTCAGGATGAGCAGCCAGCAGGACAGACTGACCCTCCTCTCACTGGTCCCCACCCTGGGCTGGATTCACCCCCGTGAGTGTCCCTGCCCCATGGTGATGCTCGCTGTCTGGTTATTCTGTGTTACAAAGGGAAACAGCCTCTCCATGAACACCCAAGCAATTAATTAGCAGTTCCCCTTCCCAGTGGGAGTGTTTCCTGATCAGATCCTTGATGAAGCATCCAGCCCTGGCATTAGGCATTGGTGTGTTTGCCAGAGGCATTTCTATCTGGAACCTGCTGTGCTGACCAGGCACCTTGAGGTGCAGCCCAGAGCACCTGCCTGCTTTACACTGTCATTGCCACCTGAGATTCTTGTCACATCTGAGATAAACGAGGTGCCCAGGCCAGTTCCCTGGAGAAGTCTTGGATGAATGAGATGGGTGGAAGAGAGAATCTTCTGAGAGCCACAGCTTGCAGGGCACCAGCGTTTCTGCTCGTTCTGTCTGTCACTGGCTCCCAGGTCACTTAATTCTCTGCTGCCTCAATTCCCCAAACTGTGAGCTGGAGCTAGGGACACCTGGCTGCTTCCCAGGAGTTTTGTGGTGCTGAACTGTTTGGCAATGGGGCATTTCACTCATTAGTTCTGGTGGGATAATGCCTATCCCGTAGGTCAAAAATCCTCAGGAACTTCGGAACTCCATGTCAGCTGCAGGGTCGGGTCCAAATCAAGTCACTATTAATGAGGATGTGAGCAGCAGCTGGGCAGTGCTTCAGAGCACTGCAGTGGTTTAGGAGAAGCTGCAAAGCACTTCCAGAGCACACAGCAGTGCTACCTGAGCTGACAGGTTGGGATTTGCTTGATCAGAATAAACGGGCTGGAGTGCCTGATGCAGGTGCTGGGTGCCTTGGCATTCCCAGTGGGAAGGTGGGATGGAGCAGCTGTGTGCCAGCCCTGTGCTCTGCTCTGTGCAGGAGCGTTGGATAACTGCAGGGTCTGTGCCAAGGTGCCTGTTAGCAACGGGCCCCTGGACACTGCACTCCCAGCTCTGAGCACATGAAAGCACTTTGGCCTGGAAGGAATTTTAAACGCAGAAACCAGAGGATTTTTTTTCAAGAATGAAAAAGGGAGGCGGGAGCTAAAATTCCAGGACATTAGTGAAATCGGTTGTAATTAGAAGTCTGGCCAAGTTAGAAGGTAGGAGAAGTGTTTGTCTGGTTCCTGCTGGGAGAGAGGCAGTTCTGCTTTGTGCCAAGCCCTCAGAGCCACTCGCAGAGGAATGAGCCCTGTGGTAGGTGCTGGAGGAAAGGAGAAGCTGGGGTGAGCCCTCAGCACTCCCTCACTCTCCCAGAGCTCCCTGAGTTCTCCCACGGCCCATGGGAAGGCTGCAGAGAACCCTCCTGAGTGAACACAACCCCTGTGTTCCTTTCCCTGGCACTTTCCCCCCAGTATGGTGCAGGATCAGGCCCTCCAGCTGTGTGGAGAAGGAGACAGGAACTGTCCAGGGGCTTAGTCCCACTTCCTTGAAATGAAAAGGCAAAAGGAGGTGATGGAAGAGTCTTGAATCTCCTTGTATTTGAACTGACAAATTCACTGCTTCGAAAGACAGCCAGGAGACTTCTGTTTGGGGAATGGACAAGATTAACTGAGCTAATGAATCAGTTTTTCTAGGAAGGCAGGGGCCATCCTCCAGATCCATCCCTGTGCTGAGGGTCCTGCACCTCTGAGGATCTCTATAGCCTGTTATTTGGCTGTCCTGGGGCTGGCTGTAATTCTGGCTTCCAAGTTAATATTTTGATTTTGGGTTTGTTGCAGGGTTGTGAAGTACTCTGAGCAGTTCCTCTCCAATGATCCCATCCTGTCTGGATGTCTCCCCAGCAACCCCTGGATATCGGATGACCCTGAGTTTTGGGATCTCAATGCAAAGCTGTATGTATTAGTGTTGTTTTGCCAGCCTGTGGTTTACAGTGACCTTTATGCTGATAGAAATCAGGAAAGGGAACCACTGATTTTCGTTGTGGTATCTGATCTCTGAGCATGAGCAGGGAAGCATTCCCTTTCCAACTTAGCTTGAAACTTTGGGAGTACTCCATGCTGAACTTCCAGCACTGTCTGCTTCAAGTGGAGCCTTCCTTTTAACATCACAGAAATTCCTGAGCTGATGATGGGAGTGTGCACTCAGCCCCTGCTGAGAGGGTCTGATCCTCCCCTTGGATGAGTGAAGCCCACCTTAACTAGCACAGGGATGGAACGGGACCAGTTCAGGGTTCAGCTGCTCCCCTGGGTCTCTGCTCACCCCTCAGGCTGCTTCCCTAGGAGAGGCCTTGGGTTAGAGGCACACCCTCGTGGTCCATCCCTTCTCTGAGGCCTCCCTTGGTTTTCCCTTTGGATAGGATTTGCTAATTACGCAGTGGCATCTCGGGGCTTGGAGCATCCAACATGTTAGTGGTTCTGAGAGCAGCAATCCTGTTACAGGCTGATTGTATCCCATTAGACATCCCCAGGGGATGCCTGCTCTGGATGCCTTTATGAGAAGCAAAGCTCTGGGCAGCAACCAGTGCCTCCTCCAGGATGGGACTGAGTCAAACCTCAGGGCAAGGCTGGGCTGTCACTGAGAGAGCTGCATAAATCCCAGTTAAATCCTCATCCCGCTGCGGCCTGAGTTGTTTAATTACAACTTACTTAGTGGGTTGACTTCAGGAGCTCATTACACCACTTTGGAAAACAAGAGAATGCTGAGAAGTCCCTTGGCGTTGCAGCAAAGGGCATTTTGGTTTTAATTAATCTGCTAATTAGAGGAACCGGCGGCGCTGTTTGTTTCCTCCCCTCGCAGGGTGGAAGTGCCCACCAGGATGCGTGTGGAGCGATGGGCCTTCAACTTCAGCGAGCTGATCCGGGACCCCAAAGGCCGCCAGAACTTCCAGATCTTCCTGAAGAAGGAGTTCAGCGGTGGGTGTGCAGTGTCGCTGTGCCCTGTCCCCGGGCAGAGGTGGCCGTGGCTGCCGGAGCTGTGCAGCCAGGGCAGGCGGTACCATCTAGTGGCACGGGACACGCGGTACAGCCGGGATGTCCCCGGGGGCACTGGCAGGGAGGGCTCAGGTTGCGTTTTAGGAAGGAATTCTCCCCTGTGAGGGTGGGAGGCTCTGGCACGGGGTGCCCAGAGAAGCTGTGGCTGCCCCTGGATCCCTGGAAGTGTCCCAGGCCAGGCTGGACGGGGCTTGGACACGTTGGAAGGTGTCCCTGCCCATGGCAGGGGGTGGGTGAGATGGGCTTTAAGGTCCCTTCCAGCCCAAAGCATTCCACAATTCTATGACTGCTCCCAGAGAAGCTGGAACTGGCTGAGCTCACAAGTTCTTAGAGGTGTCAGTGGGCAGAGAACAGGGGAAAGCTGTTTTCCTCTTTCAGTCACTCAGGAGTTGGAGAGACTGGTTTGGGGCCAACAAATTGTGCCAAACAAATCCAGGAGTCAGTAAATGTGATTGTGTTTTCCTCAGTCTCACCTCTCTGCTGATTGTGTCCTTGTCATGCAGGAGAGAATCTGGGTTTTTGGGAAGCCTGTGAGGATCTCAAGTATGGAGACCAATCCAAGGTCAAAGAAAAAGCAGAAGAAATCTACAAGTGAGTATGAAAATTTTCCACTCTTAAACTCTTTGTGCTTGAGTCCCATCACCTTCCACAGGTTCTCATTCTCCAAACGATTTATTCCTGAGACTTTTCCATGTAGGCTGTTATCAAATGTGGCTGTCTTTTGTCCCCACACAGGAAGGGAGCTTTTGGAGATGAAAGTAGAAGTGGAGTTTTTTATATATTTACTTTTCCTCTCTGATTTTTGTTACACTTCAATCTTAGGATGTAATTTAAATATCAGTGTGGAATAGCAAACTTCTGAGGCTGCCACAAGCAAAGTGGGGAGAGGTTTTTGCTTCCAGTGAGCTAAAATTTGGTTTATGTTGTCTGCAAGGGGAAGTGAGTGCACGTCTCTGATGAAGGGGACATTGATTGCCCGAGATCAGGACAGCAAATTGCAGCAGGGAGCTGAAAGGACTTTTCCTTTGGTGCATAGACAGGAATCTGTGAATTCTCCAGCTGCTAATGGCACTGTTGATTCCTCCTCCTGGCAGGCTCTTCCTGGCTCCAGGAGCAAGGCGCTGGATTAACATCGATGGCAAAACAATGGGCATCACAGTCAAAGGCCTGGAGCACCCTCATCGTTATGTTCTAGATGCTGCCCAGACCCACATTTACATGCTGATGAAAAAGGTTTGTTACTTGTTGCCGGAGCCTGAGGGGGATTCCAGCCCTCCGGGCCTTTCCTTTGTGTGCTATCAGCTGTCCCTTTCACGGGGCCTTTGTTTGAAAATCCCTCAAATTTGCTGAGTTAAGCAAGTGCTGCTTCAGGCATTTGTATTTTGCTGCTGCTTCTTCCCTCCGAGGCATCCTGTCCCCAAGGTGGTGGGGGTCAGGTGGCTCCTGCTTTTCAGTTCCAGCTTGGGCACCGGCTCAGGCACTGAGAGCAGCAGAACTGGAGTGATTTCCACCCGTTCATGAAAAGTTTGGCTCCTGGAATAGGAGCTCCTCACCTTGTAGTGACTCTGAGACCCTGCTGGCCCAGGCTAAGCTTCATTCAGATCTTTTGATCTGGGTCTTACCTGTGAAGCTTTATTGTGAGATGGAAAATCCTGGGAATTTTACAGCAAGATGAAAGGCTATTGGTTTAAATAGCTACATTTGCCTGAAAGATGCAAAGTCCCTTGGGCTGCTGGGGGAGATTATCCAGTTCCCAGCCTCCCTGGCTCCTGAGCAGCTGTGTTTGGTGGTGATTTTAATAAGGGTGTTTGCAGCCCATAACTACCAGTTTCTCTTTTTTCTCCTAGTAGGACTCCTATGGCCGCTATTTAAAGTCTCCAATATACAAGGAAATGCTGGCCAAGGCTGTTGTGCCACAAGAGGGTGTCAAAAAAAGGCAAGTGAAACTGGCTGTAATTGTGGGGTTCGTTTTTCTTGTTGTAGCAAGGGTAGAAAAAGCCCAAGTTGCAGCAAAATTACTATGATTTAGATGTTCTCTTAATTAAATAAAATTTTGCACTGAGAAGATGCTTTGCTTTCAGACTGATGGTGCTGTTTATTCATGAGCCCTTTGCAAGTGGCTTGTGAACAGTCGGGATGGAGGTGCTGATTGCTCAGCTGCCTTCTCTGTTGGGTCTGTTGAGAAGGGCTGTGATTGTTGAATTAATTAATGGCTCCTCTCCTGGAAGGAGAGCGCTGTGTCCTGGGCATGGGAAAACTCCGGCCCTGGAAACACTGGCTGCCAGAGCAGAGACAGACCCAGGGTTTGGGAAAATCCATGGGATCTGCTCAGCTCTGCCTGGACAAAGCCACTCACCCTCGGTGTGAGGGAAGGTGGCAGGCATGTGGGAACAAGCAGCACCTTGTGAGTGACAGCTGGCACGAGGTGGATGGCCTTGGAAACAGCTTTTTCCCAGCAAGATGAAGGTTATACAGCAAATTCAGGCCATTTGAACTGCAGCTGCCCCTAAAGCTGCAGTGTCAGACTGGGTGGTGTTTGTTTCTCTGTTCCTCTTCCACTCATCAACCTAGCAGGCAAAAAGGAGGAATCGTGGACTTTCACGTTTTGTCTGAAGCCTGTTTCAAGTCAGTGGAAAAAGCCCTGCTGCTGACTGGCCTGGGCTTTGGTCAGCTTTTCCCTGAGCCCCACATCGCAGGGTCACTGGCAGGTGCTGGTTGATCCTGGTGATCCTGCCTTCGTGTTTGTCAGTGCTTGTTCTGGATCCCCCCAAACTTCAGCATCCCGTTAACCTGGAGCTGGTGCCTCATCCAGAGGTGGGATCACACCTATTCCCACTGCTTTGCTGAAGCAGGTAGTGGGTGTTTTTTGGGGGCATCACAGACACCAGAAACACCCATCCTGCTCCCTGTCTTGATCTTCCTGAGGGCACTAGAGAAAATTCCAGGGATGGGATTAGTTTGACTTCACACCGAGTGTGAGTTATGTGCAAACACAACAACGGGAGTGATGTGGGTGGGCCCTGGAGTCCCTCAGGAGCTGGACTTCAACACTTTCAGCAGTTCTGTGGCCCGTGTGTGACACTGAGTCACCCAGGCCAACTTTAAAGCATTTTGCCCTCCTTTGGCCATCTCAGTGTCCGAGCCTGTCCCCCTGGGTCACTCTGCTTCCCCGGGGAGAGGTTTCGGTGCCCTTCTCCTCACTAACCCCGCTCCTTCCCCTCTCTCTGCCCAGCACGGGTTTGTTCGGACGCCGCCACCTCCGCTCCAGCCCCAGCCCCATCATCCTGAGGCAGCAGGAGGAAGAGGCCAAAGCCCGAGAAGCCGCCAACACCGTGGACATCACGCAGGTCATGAGCAAGCTGGACCGCAGGAACCAGCTGCAGAAGGAAGCTCCTCCCAAGTAGGCTCTGAGCCCCGCAGGGAAAAGACAAGGCGAGGCTGGTGTTGAGCTTCGTCTCCCCTTCCTGAAGGTGTCAGTGCTGCTTTAGGTTTCGCAGGCCGGCCCTGCCCTCAGCCAGCTCCCCGCTCGTTGCCATGGCTTCTGGAGAGCAGATGTCGCTTCCCAGCGCGCCAGGCAGGCAGTGCTGGCTCGGTGCTGCTGTGCCGGGCTCGGGGCACGGCACCCGGCCCCCTCCCCGCACACCGGCAGGGGAGATGCCTTCTGCTGCCCGACATCCCCCGGGAGGCTGCAGGGCCCGGCTGCCTCTCCCCGCATCCCGCTGCTCCGGGAGGAGCTGGCACAGGGCGGGGGAAAGCTCTGCCCCGGCGCTTCGGGTTCGGACGAGCCTTCCTCGGAGCAGAGGGGGCTGACCCCGCGGGCAGCAGGGCGAGGTGGCCCAGCTCAGTGTCCCTGCTGGCCTCCATCCCCTCGGGGGCCGTGCATCTGGCACCCCCGGAGAGGAGCACACCCCCACTCCGGGAGTCCTGCACCTCCAGCCGGCACAGCGGGGCCAGGGGCAGGGGAGCTGCGTGTGGGAACAGTAGCACGAGCATTTCGGAAGGTTTAGCTGACCTTCTGAATTTGAACGACACTCCCACAGCCCCTGACACGCTGGAGGTGATGGGCAGGAAGCTCTGCTCTGCTCTCCCCATGACCCCTGTGCCCTGAGCTGGGTGTGCAGGTGCAGAGCTGCCCCTTGCCAGAGCCTGCACCAGGCCAAGAGAGGTTTTATCAAATCCTTCCCACCCCTTGTCTTGTCTTTTTCCTGCTCTTCTATTTTCTGTTATTAAAAACCCGACAGGAGGTAGCTGCAGTTGTCACTGGCTTCTAGCCCAGAGGCAAGAGAGAACAGGGTAGAGATGTTAAGACCTGATTTCAACTTTAAGTAGCATTTTCTTTTTAATTTGCTCTGTCTTTTGCTCTGTAGAATGAGGCAAGCTAAAATACTGGATTAGTGCTAAAGAGCTCAGGGAGATTCCAGGCCTTGCTGGGAGAGCCCAGCGTGCCTGGACCAGGCCAATGATTACCAGAAGTGTGAAGATTCCTGCAAAGCCCAGTGAAGGGAACTGAAGGGGCAGAAAAGCTTCCTTGTTTGTTAAAATTTCGAGGAAGCAGAGGAGCTGGGTGGAAGCACTGAGGTCTGGGAAGCTGCCTCTCTCCGGTTCACATTGCCCACCCCCTTTTAATACTGGGAGGATTTTACAGAAAATGGGAGATCATAGAATCTCAGAGTGGGATTTGGATTGGAAGGGACCTTAAAGCTCATCTCATTCCACCCCCTGCAGTGGGCAGGAACACCTTCCACTATCCCAGGGTGCTCAGAGCTCCACCCAGCCCAGCTTTGAACACTTCCAGGGACAGGGCAGCCACAGCTTCTGGAGAAAGCTGGCAGGGAGTGGGAGCCCTCGGATTGCGGGGTGCATGCAGGCCCTTGGAGCCCTGGAGGGTCCTTGCAGGGCAGCTCTCTGTGAACAGGGGACAGTTGGGATGTCACTGTGTCCCCAGCAGCTCTAACAGTGACTCTGTCCCTCCCCGTGTGTGACATCAGGGGCAGGATCAGGGCTGGGCACTCTGATCTGGTGTCACTGCTCTCCTCCACTGGAGGCTGAGCCAGGGAGATTGTCCTGCCCTTCCTTAACCTATCAGTGCTGAATGTCCTTAGAGGAATTGAGACTGAGTTACCCCAGACTTCCACTCTGATGTCTGTGCTGAGTCTCTGCTGTTGCCCCTGCTGGAGGCAAAAGCACATTCTGCACTGCTGTACAGGGGAGCAGGCTCAGGCTGCCTTTTTAAAAAACTCTGCTTAAAACCCCAAGGCTTTGTTACATCAGGTGCTGAGCACCCTCAACCTGCTTTGACGTAAGAGCACTGAAAGACACTCCAGAACCTGGCAGGGCTGGCCCAAAGCTACTTGGCTGTGATGAGCTCTACAGTCTCTCCAGAGTTTGTGTAACATGGAGCACTGAGCATGTTGGGATTGCCAGTATGTAGTAACATGTGGAAGATCAAGTCAGGGTATAAATAATAAATAACAAATCTGTGTGTTCCCGTCAGTCCCTCTGATTCTACTTCTATTTTGTCTGCTGCTTGGCTTGTTATGTTCTCTGTATCCATTCCCTTCTCTGATTTTTCATCATCTCTGCTTGGCATCGCTGTTCCCCTGCCATGGGTTCGTGCTGCATGCTCGGGAGTCAGTGTGCTTGTGGAACTCCAGTTTCTGCATGTGGAACAGCAGTCAGTGCTTGTGGAACTCCAGTTAATGCTTGTGGAACTCCAGTCAGTGCTTGTGGAACACCAGTTACTGCACGTGGAACACCAGTCAGTGCTTGTGGAACACAAGTTACGGCACGTGGAACTCCAGTTAATGCTTGTGGAACAAACCCCCATCCTTCACACACAGACAGGAGCTGTCTCTGCCCTGCCACAGGCTGATGCAGCTGGCACAGCCCAGCCTTCTGCTCTTCATCCTCTGCTGCTCAGTCCCCAAAGAGGAAGGTTGCCTGGTACAAGCTGAGCTTCACTTCGTGCCAGCCAAGAAATTGTTTGTTTCCATGTGTTGTTTCATTTTTTGGCCATGGCTTCCATGCATTCATCTGTCTAAGTAAAATAAATGTAGAAAATGGAAAAACAACTGAGTTCATCCTTCTCTGTCGTGTCTCAGTGTGTTCATCCTTCACTGTGCCATCCCTGCATGTGTGTGTACATGTCCTGTGTGTGCCTCTGCTCTCAGCTCCTCTCCTTGGACACTTGAGCTGCATTTCATTCCTGCTGGGAGTGAGTCCTTGGGAGGTGGGAGGGGAGCTGGCATGCAGCATGTGCTGTCCTCGTCCTGTCCAGTCTGTGCTTGGGCTTGTCCTGAGGGCTGACTGAGCTGTGCTGGAGCCTTCAGAGCCCCAGCCAGGGACTCGGGGGGCTTCAGCATGACTTGTGAGTGGTACTGGGAGCCGTCAGGGCTGGGGCTCAGGGTCTGTTCCCGGCCCCGGCTGGTGCCGTGGGCGTGACAGGGTTGTGCTGTTCATAACCAAGATCACATTCCCGGGATGACAGCCTCCTCCGTGCCTGCAGCTAATCGTTGTGAGGAATGAGACAAGCTGGTGTCTCCTCCAGCATCCCGGTGGGTGTGGGGCTGGATCTGTCAGCACCCGCCGGGGCTGGGCAGCAATAACCCCGCAGCAAGTTGTGACACCTCCGTGCTCCGGTGGTGGGAGGGCAGGGAAGGGGACAGGGCTGCAGGAGAGGGGGACACTGGCACAGGCCCAGCTGGGGTGTCTGTAGCTGCCTCCCAGCCGAGCCCTTCTCTCCTGGCAGCACCAAAGGAGGATTCTCCTCCTGAAGAATCCCGGGGAGCCCTGGGTGTCACCCCCAGAGCTGACTCAGCCTCTCTCCGTTTCCTCCCCACAGCCAGGCCACCTCGCCTCCTGCACCCCACGCCTGGCTGCCCACGCTGGCCCCAGCACCCCGGCATCGCCACCAGCCGTCCCCCAGGCCCTGCCTCCCACGTCCCCCGGGCCCCCAGCCCTGCCCCACGGCACCGCCTGCCCCTCGCCCATCAGCCTGGCGCTGGACAGCACCGCGGGTACCCAGCCGGACCCCCGCGTGTCCAGCCCCGGCCCGTGCCCGTCCGGCGGCAGGAGGTCCCGCGTGGCCGCCCGCTCCTGGGGCCGGTTCCTCAGGAGGGGCTGCTGGACCTCGCCCAGCCTGTCGCCCCGGGGCCCGGCCGTGCCCCACGGGAAGGTGCAGCCGCTGGGCGGGCGGGAGCGGCGGCTGCGGCCGGACGCCAGGACGGTCAGCAGGTGAGCACCGCACGGACACCTGGACATCTGCCCTGGGGAGGGTTCAGCCCCGGGAGCGGTTTGGTTTGGGGTTAGCCAGAGGGAGAGGTCCCCGAGATCATGTCTGACTCTGGCCTTTCCCACACTTGCCCCAAACCCCAAGCTCTGGAAGTGTCTGTTCCCTGTCTCCATTCCTGCAGTTTTGCGATGGGAACAGGGCAGGAGCCCATGCTGGCAGTGCCTCTGCTGTTCTCACACCTCCTGCTTGGGGTGCAAAACCCCAGGTTTTACTTTTAATCCCTGAATTTGGAAGACCTTGGTGTTCTTGAGCACTCCTTTAGATTTGGTTCAGTGATTTCAAGTCAGAGGAGACCCAGAAGTGACAAGGGAGGGGAAATCTTGAGAGAGAGTCACTATGTGTTTGTCATTCCAGGGCAGGACATGGGAGATGGGGAATTTTTGCCTGGAAAGGCTGCCCCTGCAGGAACCAAACCCTGGCCATGTCCCTCCCTAGGAGCAGCGTGTCCCTGATCTCATTTAACCCACCTCTGCTGCTGGCCGAGTGGATGAGTCCACATTATAAATTCCAAAGCGCAAACCTGAGGGCTCCTGCTCCACCTGGCTCTGCACTCCCAAGCTCTGTCACACGGCGCTGCAGCTTCAAAGGGGTGACAGCGCAAATTCCCTTCATCCTCCCTCTCCGTGGGCTCGTGCCCGGGAGTTTTGCTTTGGGATCTGGGGCTTGAACACTGCTCTCCTCCACTGCGAGCTCGTTCTCCGCCTCGGAGCACATCAAAAAGCGCCGTGTGTGTGATGAGTTTCTCTTTCCCAACGCAGCTTCTTCCAAGTCAAAACGGCCGCGCCTTCGGAGAGCCGAGCCTGCCCCGGGGGCTCCGGGCAGGGAGAGGACAGACACCACCGAGCTCGGAAGGACTCTGCAAAGGAGCTGATCTGCCCCTGGGAGACCCTCACGGAGGAGGGGAGAGCGGGGTAACCCCGACACGGATGCTCCTCCCAGGCCTGAGACCTCAGTGTTTGCCATGGGTGGCTCAGCACAGGGACTGTGCTGTTGGAGAAGTGTGTTAGATCCATCCTCCAGCACCTGGGACACTCAGAACACCACAGCCATGGATAACAGCCCCTGGTGTGCCCAGCTGTTTGCCATCCAAGAGCTCCAAGCCTTCCTGGACTGACTTTCTTTGCTATCTTTGGTGTATTCAGTTCTGCTCATGACAAACTTGTCGATAAATGAGCCTGGTTTCATGCCTTGGAGGAGATGGAGGACGTGTGGGTGATGTCCTGGGAAACGCTGTCTTATCGGAGTTTCTGGCTTGGCCATGAGGTGTCAGCACAGTGAACACAGCACAGCTGGAGCAGGGCTTGCAGGGGGTTGTCAGAGCAGGAGTCAGGCTTCAGCACCAAAACCGGGCCATGTTTGTGTCCCCAGCCTGGGCCCACCTCCTATTAACTACAATTTTTAAATTTTAAATTGTGGTGATTAAGAGACAGCTGATTGCTGGGGGATGTGCTGAGTGGCAAAGCATCATTCCTTCATCCAAACTGAAACTGATCCCAGCGGCATCAAGGAGTGCAGAGCCCCCCTGCATTAGCTCCAGCTCCCCAGTGAATGGGTTTGAAACCATGGCTCGACCTGGGAACACCTGGGGAGAGCCAAGCCAAATCTCCGTTGGTGTTTTGGGCCCCTCCAAGCTCGGATTGATGCGTTGCCACAGCCTGTGCTGACACTGAGAGTGTTGGACCGCTGCCTTCCTTGTGCAGTGTTTGAAGGTGGTTGTTTTAATTCCTGGAGGAATTTCCTTGGTGTGTGTTCTGTGGGTCCCTGTTCTGTACCTTGGCCGTGACCTGTGACTTCTGATGTTGCTATTTTGCACTTTCTGATTATAAATAGAGTTTTTCCTGTGTGGCTGATGTGGTTCCACATGCTCAATCCTGCTGTGGGATTTAAATCTCTCCTCACACACCCCCACTGCTCCTCGTTTCCCCCAGGTCTGGGCTGACGCTTCCCATCACACGGCAGTTTGGGAAAATCAAGAGGTTGCTTCTGTCTCCAAAGAGTCTTTGCCAGGGGAGCCAAGGGTTGGGCAGGAGGCTGCTGGCCCTCGCTGCCCGTGGTGCTCCTCTTGCACAAACACACGTTGGCTCTTGATGGCTTTGCTCTGTCAGAGGGACCTGGTCCTGCTCTGCAGTCACTGACAGTGACAACTGTTACTGATGAGAGACAAATCTGGTGTTTTCCGCAATTTTTTTGGTCAATATTGTTACTCAGCCAGTCCTGGCAGCACGCTGGTGATGTATAATCCGGGAAATACAACAGGAAGACATTCTGATTTGTCAGAGAAAAGAATATTATATTTAATATTGTGTACAAATGATGAGAGCCATCCTACTGTAAATATTTCTCTCATGGGTTTGGGGCTTCTCTTGGGCACCTCCTTGCCTTTGAATACTCCTCATGCTCATCTTCTACACCAGAGGAAGGAGCTCAGATGCAAAACTGCTGCTCTGTCAGGGCTGGGACAGCCAGTGCAGCAACATCCAGCCAGGCACACACCTATCCCAGAGGCCAGCACTGGGAGCTCCCAACATTTATCCCTTCAGGGCACTGGTTTTTATTCCCGATATCTCCCAAACATCTTTTCCCCCTATATCCTCCAACTACAGCTCCTTTCCCCGGGGCACAGGGCCGGGCCCTTCGCTGTGTCCCCCCGGGTGCTGCAGGCTGGCAGTGCCAGCCCCAGAGGCCCCGGCCCCCTCCTGCCGCCGCCCTGTGCTGGCACGGTGACATCTGAGGCTGTGTCCCCCGCTGGAGGCCTGGCGTGCCGGAGTCGGGAGCGCTTTCAGCTCCGGCACTTCAAATCCCCTCGCTGTGCAGAGCCCACTTAGCGCTGCCTGGAGTCACCTGCGGGAATCAGCTCGCTGCAGCAACTGAGACATCCAAGGTATCCCGGTAATGTGGGGGATGTGTAAGGTTAATGACTGGAAAAAGTGATCGCTCCCTGTGGGCAGTTTCTCAGAGAGCTCCCTGCTGCTCGGCTGCCAGAAGAAAGGAGATTCCAGCAGCAGCAGCAGCAGCAGCAGCGGCGAGGGAGCCCCGTGTCCTCTCTCCCACCTCCAGGGCTGCACAGAGAGGAGCTCCCACGCTCCAGGTTTGGGCTGATGTGCCGCAGGATGGGCTGCAGTGGTCCAGCTTTGGATAGTCACAGGATGAACTTGGAAGGAGTTATCCGAGTGGTTCTCCAAGTGCTCCACTCCCAGGTGTGGAGGTCCCACGCCCACTGCAGAGTGGGCTCCTGCAGGTTCCTCACTCAGGCTGACCCACAGCTGCTGGGATTTGTTGCTTGGACCAGCCTGGAAAACAAGAGCAGCTTCTGGGGTTCCCCTGCACCTCCGTGAGGGCTCTTCCCAGGCTGCCTCAGCCACCAGCCTCAAGGGGACACTGTTGGGATAGGATGGGAGCGAGTCCCACGCTGGTCATCCTCATCCTTCTCTGGAGTGATGGGGCTGCAACTTTTGGAGTCACAGCCTGGGCCGGGGAGGAGAGCTCTGTGTGGGAGCATGGCCAGCTCGGAGAACCATCTCTGGTTAAAATCTCCAGATTAAGGATCTGTTTTCCAGGCATCTCTCAAATCTCCCTTCAAGCCTGACGTTTCCCTCTCCTCTCCAGCTGGGCCACAGGGCCAAAACACCGAGGGGCTGTTTCTTTCCTGGGGTCTGGGACTGTGCATTGCTCAAGTCTCATTAAATTAAAAATGGAACAAAGAATGCTCAGCATCCAGCAGGATCAGGCCTCGGGAGCAGGAAGTACCAGCTGGCCCGGGAGAGGGCTGGTTCCCATGGGATTCCCAGTGTGGTTTTGGCAGGCGGCGTGGTTGGGATGGTTCCGCAAGCAGGCTCTTCCTGCCTGGAATGCCAGCCCTGGAAGAACAGCTGACTCAGAGCGTGACAGCTCCTCTCAGCATCCCCTCCTGAAAGGAGCTGTCAGGGAGGGCTCCTGACACCGCTGCCTCTACATTTCGTGCGGGTGGCTTGAAAGCCGAGCTGTAAACCGAGCCCACGTCATGGTGCTCTTGGAAACGCCTGCCCGTGGGTGGAATTCACCTCTGAGCGCCGCCGGGCTGCCCACCCCGCTCCCAGAATAGGCTGTCAGCACGGCCAGAGCGCTTCGTGCTGCTTCCACCCCAGCATCTGAGTCTCCGAGCCGCGATAAACGCACGACCAAAGAATCACCGTGACTTGGCTCTTTGGGGTGCAGGACAAACCCCGTCACGGAACGATTTTCCCCTTGCCACGGGGGATATGTTTTATGCATTTTGCAATTCACCTGGCCCAGAAGCAGAGGTGAGCAGCTCACAGGATCCCTGTCAGTCAGGGGTTCCCAGATCTGCTCTGCACCACACTGAAGAGGAAAAGATAAGCTCCTGCAAGTCAGTTTACTTTTTAAAATTCACGTTGCCATAGCAGCTCGGCACACTGTCTCAAGTCCTCCTTCTTGCAAAACTTTGATCACCATGAAAACAGAATTATGTTGTTCTCCAACACATTCTACACATAAATATATTGAAGTTCCCATAGTTCATGCCTCAACACCTCTGCAAAGACCTCTTTTATTTCTTGCTCACAGAGAATTTCTCTGGCCAGAGGTCAGCGCTTTAAATCTTGGTTTAAAGGCATCTCCTCAGCACCTCCGTGGTCCTGCTGCTCGTGTTCCCAGCCAAGGTTCTGGTTCCAGTGGTTTCTGACACACTCTGGTGCACCACAGCTCTGAGCCCAGCCACCAGCTGCTGCCCCAGGACTGCAGGGAGACCCTCCTCCCTTGGCTCTGCTCCAGCCTCTTCCCTGAGGTATCACAAGAGCACAAATCCCACTGAAATTCTCACTCATTTGTTGTTATCCAAGGGAAGCACTGAGCTGTGTTATCCCCTCCAGTCCCATGGTGCTGGATTCCCTCTGTCCCCAGGGAAGGAGTCTGTCACCCCTCCTGGGATGGGATGGATCAGCTGCAGGAATGGTTTATTGGGAATGGCTTTAGGGGGTGAACTCTAGGCTGGACAAGAGTCCCGTGTGGGTAGGGCTTGGTGACAGCTCTGGGAGGGATCACCTGACACCAGTGGCTGTAATGAGAGTTTCTGCATCCAGCACCAGTGTGCAGGCACCTGCTGCAGCTCTGGGGGCTGTGGTCTCTGCAAGCTCTGCTTTCAGCCTCTGGAGTCCTGGAATCATGGGATGGTTTAGGTTGGAAGTGACTGTAAAGCCCTTTCAGTTCCACGGGGACACCTTCCCCTGCCCCAGGGTGCTCCAACCGGGCCTTGGGCACTGCCAGGGATCCAGGGGCAGCCTCAGCTTCTCTGGGCACCCTGTGCCAGGGCCTGCCCACCCTCACAGGGGAGGATTTT
Source organism: Platysteira castanea (assembly GCA_013397175.1). Lineage (NCBI taxonomy): Eukaryota > Metazoa > Chordata > Aves > Passeriformes > Platysteira > Platysteira castanea. The sequence continues at coordinate 2,308,963 of VYXC01003455.1, read as the reverse complement.
TTCCCAATATCCCATCTAACCCTGCCCTCTGCCAGTGGGAAGCCGTTCCCTTTGTCCTGTTACTACTTGCTCTTGTAAATTGTCTCCCTCCACCTTTCTTGTCAGGTGTCCCATTTTTCCAGCTGCATTCACCAGCAATACCAGCAAAGACCAAGGGAAAAAAAAAAAAAAAGGAAATTAGCCTAAATATAGACAAATTTGGAATAAGAGCCTACACAGTTGTTTGATTAAGCAGCTCATTACTCCAAGCCCCCCTTTTGCTGTTGTTGTTCACGTGAATCCACCTCCTTGTGCAGAGAAGACCCTCCCAGACCAGGACTGGGAAGGGTCAGTGGAATTTTTATTAATACTCACAGCCAGACTTCTTCCCGTCAGCTTTTATTCCCCCCCAATAACTGAAGGGGAAAAAAAAAAAAAGAAGAAGAGGAAGAAAAAATTGGGGTAAAAGTTGAAGAACACTTTAATTTATAAGAAAAAGAACTAAATAATTGATGTAGTCATGGTGCCAAAGGTAATTTCTGCTGCTCCCTCTATCTCACAAAGACATTTAGCATTGATTGAGATCAAAGTATCAAAAACCCCTGCTGCTGAGCTGAAAGGCAAAACTTTCGGCTGCCTTTCTCCGCTCTAATAATATCGTCTTTATGTAGTTAATAAACTGCACACTTCAGTCAAACTATATCATTACAGAAGACTTAGGGAGCTAATAATTTAAAAGCAAAGAATTGCCTCTGTTCTTCGCTTTGAACTAAACAACATTCTGTTGAATGAGGGGGACATCAAAGCTTTGTTACTATTACCAATGTGGCTGGAGCACAGGGCTGCACAGAGTGTGTACTTCAGTCATCAAGAAAAAAAAAAAAAGATTAAAGATATTGGCTTATCAACCCACAGGCAGAACCAGGTGTTTTCTTTTCTGCTGTGCAAGCATCAGGTGGTTTGCTTATCAATGAGTTTTCTTGTTAAATAGATGTACATGACTTAGGTTGATCCCGCCGATCCCGCGGCCCTTTTCTTTCCCGAGCCATCTTTGAAAAAGTTGGGCTGTGGGGATGTTTGTTTGCGGGAGGACGCTTTAATTGGGCCTTTAGCACAGGGCCAGCTCCCGCTCCCGCTCCGCCGTCCCTCCCCTGTGGTGCCAGGCCCCTCCCGGCTCCCCCTTTCCCCTCTCCCATGTTCTGTGGGGCAGCCCCCGCATGAGGGGCAGCCCCATCCTCTGGGCAGGCACCAGGGTGGGCTGAGATGAGACACTATCAAAAATTTTTCACAGAAAGGGTTGTAAAGCGTGGAATGGCCTGCCCAAGTGTCTTAGTTTGAAAGACAGGTGTCTGCCTAAGGAAGGCAGCAGCCTCCCTTGGAATGGAAAAATGCAACTCCCCTCCCTCCAAATTTTATAATTTTGAATTTAAGGGGNATAGTCCAGAGGGAGGAGGCAGGGAGCACCACCCTGCCTGGTCCCAACAGCTCATGAACATGGCAATAGAATATTTTTTGGGGCCTTACACTATAAGCTATGACACCAAGGTAGGCGGGCACCACGCCTGGAAGGAGAGTCCCCACAGAGTCACTGCTGGAGTCACCATCTCTGGAAGTGCTCAGAAGCCACGTGGATGCAGCACCCGGGGACAGGGGTTAGTGGTGGTCCTGGCGGATGGTTGGACTTGATGATCCTGAGGGTCTTTTCCAACCTTTGTGACTCCATGGTTCACGCCCTGCCTGCCATCCCACCCCCACCACTTCAGCTCCTCCCAGGCAGGGCTGGCTCAGCTCTCCCAGGGCAGAGCTGTGTCCTGGCCGCCCAGGAGGGGCCTCTGGCATGGCTGGGAGGGAGGAAGGCACCGTCCTGCTCCTTTCTCTCTGCGTGGGGAGGATAGGCAGCGCCTGGGTCCTGCTGCTGCCTTCTCCAAGAGCTGCTTCTCCCCCCTCTCACCCAGCAGGCAGCGGCCTGGGGAGCTCTGGCACTGCCAGGAGTGGGTGTCCATGGAGGGTTTGAGTGTGGAGATCCTGAACTCCTCGATGGGTGTGAGAACCACTCGTGTTCATCCCGGCAGTGCTTCTTTGCCAGAGGTGTTTTCTCCAAGTATGGCCCTAGGGGACAGAGGGGCCTGGAGGACACAGAGCTTTTCCTGGGACATTGGGTGTGTCTGGGAAAACACAATAAAGGTGCTCTCACACCTGCTAGGTTCAGCAGAAAGGAGGGAAAAGGCCACTTTATTTACATATGTCACGTCCTATACAATTCTCAACTCCACAAGGGATTGGAGGACATGTCACTTCCTTCTCAATCCCACTGGAGAAAAAAGATGCTCATCAAAGTTCTCTAATCACAAAAGGAATGAAAACCAGAAAATACCGTTAAGTAAACATTGGCTATTATTTACATGAAACTGTGTGAGAAAGAATTCCGACTCCAAGATTATACAGAAGGCTTTAGCAAAAACCAGGGCAACAACTGGGCAGGGGTAGGATCACTAAAACCAGTCCAAGGAGCCTTCAGGAGCTCTCCTCTCATTCCTGCCTTCCCTGCATGGCCCCATCTGCCCACATGTATCTGGATCTGACTCTAGGGTGGCATTTCTGTGTTTTTTGACTGGAAACCCTTGAATGTGGGGCTGTGGTGTGAGCCCTGAGGCCTCACCAGCACAAACCAGGTCAGCCATGGGGCCAGGGGGCCTCTAAACCCCCCTGCTCTGGTCTCCTGGGCTGGATGGGTCCCTGGATGCTCCAGGCAGGCCTGGGAGCTGGCAATGTGGTGTGGGCTCTATTATGGGATACTTGCACTTCTTAAATGCAGCTTTTCATTTGCATCAAAAACTCTCCTTGGTTCTTGGCAGTCTGGGTCTCATCCCCTATTAAAGACTGGAATTTTAAAAAGCAGAAAATAATGGCTTATTTCAAAGTAACAATTCGAGTGCTTTTTGAAACGCTGTCCTTATTCAAAACCACTTAAATTTATACATATTTCTAAGTCGTTATTATCCTCAGAGGCTGAACCAATTTGGGTCTCGATTTCTCCGAGTGTTCTCCTGGATTTCTGTGTCAGAAAGTTGAGCTGCCATGTGAGCGGCTCGGACGTTAACCACAGGTAACCAATGGTTTCCTGGGAATTATTGCTGAATTGCTCTTTAAAATACTTTGCAAAGCCTGTTACTACGAGGAGAAAAATCGTAGCAAAAGGACTTTGGGAAAAGGATGATCTGATTTTATCAACTTGAGGTGCAGGAGTGTGTGCCTGAGCGTACTTGTAGACATGTGTGCACCTGTGTGCTTTTTTGGGCTTGGCTCTTTTGTCAGTGGATTTGGCTTTGCCCTGCCTTGAGAGTGGGATTTTAGACCTGCTGGGGGGCTCTTTTCACCTTTAATTTTGGCAAGATTAGAGCAGTACTGTAATGATGAGACCAGAGAGGAACTTGTCCATCACAGATACCACGTGCAGGCCGTGTGTGTTGTGTGAGGACAGAAATGGCCAAATGAGGGAGTGGGAAAAGGTCTTGTGGCCTCTCTGGCTCGGCCAGCACGTGGTTCACACACAGACGTGGAGCCACAGCTCTCAGAATGCTCACTGAGATGTTGTTCTCACCTGCCAGGGAGGCTTTGAGCTGCTCTGAGCTCGTCAGACCGGTGCCATCCTGGGCTGTGCCACACCTGAACCAACCTGGCTGTCCCTCAGTGGAAACCATCGAGCCAGAGGGGACCCTGGTGCCTTCTGCTTGACTTATTTGGGAAGTGGAAGCACTGATCATGGAATCATCAAGGTGGGAAGAGACCCTCAGGATCATCCAGTCCCACCATCACCCTGACACCACCGTTATCATCCCTGAACCACAGCCCCAGGTGCATCCAGATGCCTCTGGAACACTTCCACGGTGACTCCACCACCTTGCTGGGCAACTCATCCCAGTGCCTGACCACTGACAGCGTCTGTGGGACACAGCACCCAAGATCTGCACCCAGGAACCAGCACGAGGTGGGTTGTGTTGGGTACAACCTTCAGGGCAAAGTGCCTAAAGCAAATCCTGGAGCTCAGTGTCTGCCTGGCTGTCCACCTGTCTGTCTGCCTGTCTCTCTCCAGGCCAACTCATCCCTGGAGCGGCTGCTTCTGCAGGATTTGTTCACAACAGTGCTGAGAGTGAGGAGAGAGGTTCTGGCTTGGACAGAGCTGCAGAGCTGGAGGCTCTGGAGCCAACCTTTGCAAGATGGGGTAACACAAAGATAATAAAGCGCCTCCGATGGAGTGCAAGGCAGAGGGAAGCTGTCTTTAGCCTTTACCAAAACCACTGTCAGTCCTTTGCCTTTGCACAGCACAGCTCTAGCAAAGCTAATTGGGTTAGTGCCTCACAGGGGGCTCTCAGTGTCTGTAGGAGATGGGCTGCTGCAAACACCTTCCCCTTCAAGGCACACAGCGTTGCCTTTTTCACACCACAGCTCTCTCCCTGGCTTCTGTTCTCCAAAAGCAAAAGTCCCAGGCTGTTCTTCAGTATCAGCCATTACAGTGTTTCAGCTCTTTCCTCCCAGCCATTTTCAAATGTTCAACTTAAAAGGAAAATGTTTCATTTTAGGCCAAATCCCCCCCTCCTCTCCCTTTTCCCTCTCTTCTCCTTCGTCCCCCACCCTCCCCCTTTTCTCTGGAAGAAGAACAAAGTCATTCAAATCAGGAAGCTGAGGAACTCCATGTATACTTTCCACTGGGACCTCAATCCCTACTGGTTTGGCATGATTTGATTGAAGTGTAATTTAATCCTTCATCATTTGTCATAATGTCATTTATATATAAAAACAACACTGCATCCAAACTTCAGATCAGCACTGAGGAGCTCTCCAGGAGGGATGGGAAGGGGCTGAGGAGCAGCCTCTGCTGATGGAGAGGGGGGTGAGGAGCTGGCAGGCAGTGTCCCCCTCTCTGGCCAGGCACCAGCACGGAGCATGTCATGGTTAAGCCAGGTCGCATCCTGTTAGAGGAGAAAGGTTTGGATTCACAGGGAAGTGAAGGGGTGGCTGTGAGCACGTCTGTGGGAAAGGGTTCATGTTGGGCAGGGGAAATACCTGGGGAGAGGTGAACAACCTGGGTTTCAGCGTGGGCCAGAGTCTGGGCTGTGTTTGCTCTGGGAAGTGCAGTGATGATGGTGTCACTGCCCTCTGTCACCAGCTGGAGCCTGCACACCTCAAACCTCATCTCTGTCTGTGGTAGAAGGGGAAAAAAGAGAAGAGCCTTTCGTGGTAGGAAATTTCACCCCAGCCTTGCTCTGCCACCATGTTCAGGTTTCCTCCATCCACTCCTCCTCAGAGTGACCTCCGTGTTGTTGCTGTTCACCTCCAGGTGCTGGGGTGGGGGCTGCAGTGGGTTTTTGTCACCAAGTCCCTCTCACGGACCCTGTGGGTGAGGGAGCAGGAGCACCAGACTCATCTCAGGGCTGTAGGAAGCTGAATCTTCATCCTTTGCATTGGATGTTTAGCTAAGCACAGTTAAAAAGCCAGTCACCTTCCTCCAGGAGAGGACACCTGGGTGAGGACGGGCTGGGAGGCTGTGCAGGCTTCAGAGGGCTGGTGGCTCCTGCTGGTTTTGGACTTGCTGCTCGCAGGTGCTGACCACGGACCAAGCCCTGCCTGGGCTGCCCTGTGGAAGCTCTTCCCACTCCAGTGTTCCCTCTGAGCGAGGGGAGCTCCTGGATGGGCAGGAGGCTGGTGGAGGGGCAGGTTCATCCCTGTGCTGCTGCTCCTGTTCTTCCCTGCAGCTCTCGCAGAATGGAAGCATCTTCTGAAGCTTTGGTGCAGCCTGGACCAGGACCCAGCCCAGGGGTAGCTGCGAGGTGTCAGGAAAGCTCTTCCCTGGAAAGCCCCAGGGCTTTTGTTTCCAGATCCTCACAGCTCGGGCAGGGCATGCTCCCCACAGAGGCACCCACCTGGCTCTGCACCCGTGCCTGGTGGCTTCTCATCCCCTCTGAGGCTGCTGCCTCCCTGCTCCTTGCCTGAGTGTTTCTGGCATGGTCTGGCCTCGCAGGGAGGCACGTCCTGGAATCCTCATCCTGAGGAGCCTCTGCACAACAGGAAGATTATGGCTGATCTCCAAATATCACGTGAGGTGTTTGACTGGGGGGTTTTCTTGAGAGAGATGTTGAACGTCTTTACTTCCCCTTCCTATCTGCTCACTGAACACCCTAAAAGGAAGTAGGAGCAAAGGGAAGAGATAAGCCTTATCCCTCAGAAAGAAAACAGCCCTGGAGTCAGGATGAATCAGCCAGACACTGCCTGCCTTACCTCAGCCTGAGCTGTCCAGGGATCCCAGCACCAGAACCTGGGTATCCCAGAATACAGAACCTGGATAGCCCAGCACCCTGACACTGAGTATCCCAGCAGCCAGAGCCTGGATATCCCAGAACCCAGAGCCTGGATATCCCAGCAGCCAGAGCCTGGATATCCCAGCAACGAGAGCCTGGATATCCCAGCAGCCTGAGCCTGGATACCTCAGAATCCAGAACCTGGATATCCCAGAATCCAGAACCTGGATATCCCATCAGCCTGAGCCTGGATATTCCAGAATCCAGAACCTGGATATCCCATCAGCCTGAGCCTGGATATCCCAGCAGCCAGAGCCCTGCTCTCTGCTGAGGTTGGAACAAGAGTCAGAGGCTGGTGGGGGACAGCACGCAGCACCCTCAGAGCCCTCCCTGTCCTGTCCCCCTCCCCAAGGGACCAAGCTGCCAGCTCACCTGCAGTCTGATCCAGTCCCACCTGCTGTAAAACCCCCACCAGAGAGGGGTGGGTGAGGGTGAGACCCCCACTCACCCCCACCAGGCTCCTGTGGGGTCGGGGCTCTGCCCCATCCCTCCCCTCTCCCAGCAGAGCAGGGTGTCTATTCTCAGCACTCGTCAAAAATTAAAGCAGAACCTTCTTTCAAATGTTCCATCTGTACTTGGCTGCCAGGAAAGCGATTCTTCCTCCAAAAAAAATTTGCATTTAAAATTCCAAATATGCACTTTTGCTCAGACGAAAGAATGTGTGCTCCCGCTTTCAAGTCGGGCTCCCTGTGACCTCTAGGTTTTAATAATTTCAGCAAAGTGTCATTTGACAATTCAAATACAGGCCGTAAGCACAGGAAAGTAAATGTCCTTTAAGATAAGCACATATTATATTGAGAGTTGATGATGAGAAGATTTCACCTACAGCTAGAAACTTCAGAGCGATGTGTATGACACTTCTGCATATTAAAAACGGCTTTGGTGAAATATTGGCATTTCCAGATTGCAGCTTTGCCAGCACTCCAGCATTTCCACTGTTTAATTCATAAGAAGGTGTGATGGCCTTGTGTATAGAGGGTTCACTGTTTAGCTTTTGCTTCCCAATTAAAAATAAATCAGTGCTCAAATCCTGCTGGCTGCTGATCCGAGGGGGTGAAGGACCACAGCTGGGATGGCCAAAATCTGTGCTGCCAGCCCAGTCCTGGCCCGGGGATGTGCAGGGGGCTGAGGCTGACCCCCCCAAGCTTTCAGCCCTCAGGATCTGCTCGTCGGGGTTCCCCCTCATGCTCTGGTTTCCCCAGCTCCCCTGGGTTTTGCTGTGCTGCCCCTGATGCCTTTTTCCCAGCCACCTAGAAACAGAGACTGGACAGGAGTAAGGGAATAAAGGCAGGGATTTATTTGAAGGCCTTCAAGGTACCCCCTGGGGAGCCAGAGGCTGCTTCCATAAAATGGACCCCAAGATGGACAACGAGTCACGAGTTCTTGACACTGTTATAGGTTTGGTCCATTTGCATATCAGCATAAATTCACCAATTAAAACTTCAGCTCTCTTCAATTTCTCCACCTCTTTCATGGTCCTGGTTTACACCTTTTGGGCCTAGGACAGCCCGAGTGTCCTCGAACAGCAAGCTCAGAGAGGCTTTGTTGTGTCTGTCTGGCCTAAGAGAGCAGCTCACGAGCTACAAGAAACTTCAGAGTTACACACTGGGCAGTACAGGATTTGAAAAATATAGAAATTAAAACCTAAGGCATCACCCCAGCCCCTTGAACAGAGCGGGCTCTTATCTCCCCGTCACCCACCCCGAGCCCCGTGAGCAGCAGCTCAGCGTGTCACCACCATTAACAGGCCTCCCTGTGCTCCCTGGTAATCCATCCCAGCACTGCACAGCCTTGGCTCTGTTTTGCTTGGGCACATGGGAGCCTTCGAGCTGCCCCAAACAGAGCCTTTTTCATGAAAACTGCTTCATTCAACACCTTCCCAGGGCTGCGGGCGCGGGGAGGGGGCGAGTTTACACAGATGCTTGTGTCTCAGGCCTTGCTAGCAGGTGTCTCCTAACTTTACACAGACCACCCTCACACTAAAGGGACTCTTTTGCTTTGAGGCTGTTTGAGTTACACGGCTTTGGTCTCCAGGATCCCGTCCCGGGGGCGATTTATGGCTTTCCTGGCTGACAATGCTCCCGTGAGCGCAGGGACGGGTGCCTGGGGCCGGGTGGCTTCCAGGGCGTCCTCACAGAGCTGGGCTTCCCTGACCATGCCTTTCCAGGGAAAGGAAAACAACACCGACACCCCTGTGGGGCTGTGGGGGTCTTTCATTTGTTTGTTTGTTTATTTAAAATGGGCTGAAGGGGAGGGGGGAAGAGTTAATGGTAGGTTTAGGCAAAGAATTTCCTCTGAATCTGGCCGTTTTCTGTTGCTGAGGTCATATGACAGCTGAGATTACACAATTAGAAATGTTTTGAGGCATTCCTTCAGCCTCAAGAGGGGAGGAGGGCAGATATTTGGGGTTTGCTGCCTGTGGTTGAGGGAACACACACCTGGAGAGCTGCCCCGTGCAGGGGTGATGACGGAGAGCACTGCCCCCTTCCCAAGGGGCACTGGTGAGCTCCAGCTGCTGTTCCTCAGGGAGAATTTGGGGTCCCGCAGGCTTTGGGAAGCTTGGGTTGGGCGGTTACCAAATTTGTGTCCCTTTTTGCAGTTCTCTGAAACTTCTTCAGTTGTGATTGGGAGTTAGTGGGGAGGAAATGTTATTGGGGTGAATGGTTTGGGTTGGAAGGGACCTTAAAGATCATCCAGTGCCACACCTGACATGGGCAGGGACACCTTCCAGCATCCCAGGCTGCTCCAGCCTGGCCTTGGGCACTGCCAGGGATGCAGGGGCAGCCACAGCTGCTCTGGGCACCCTGTGCCAGGGCCTGCCCACCCTCCCAGGGAACAATTCCTTCCCAGTATCCCATCTTTAGATAGTGCAGCCCCAACATCCCAGCAGTGCCTCCCCAGCTGGTGCAGGAGCAGGGACGGGTGCTCAGAGATACAAATGGCATTTCTAGCTCACATCCCTATCTGGTGCAACGAGGAGTAGCCACAAGATCCATCTCCTTCTCCTGCTTTATCGGCTCCCACTGGAAGGGAAAGGAGGACAGTCTCCTGCTGATCACGGGGAGGTTATTGGCCGAGTTTATTCTTGGCTGCTTGATAAGTTCACGCTTCAGCCCTCATCCCTCAGGTCGTTTAATATTTTGCTCCTGACAGGGCTGTAGAGGCACCAGTTGAAGGCAGCTGGAGCGTGTCAGGTGCTGGATGGTCCCTCCAAAGGCAGCTGGTGCCACTGGGGAGGGTCCCTGCAATCTCCCCCTGCCCCCAGCCCCTGCCTCTCTCACACAATGCTTTGTAAAAGCTGTAAGGGATTAGTTTGGAGAGGCACAATAAAAAATAAATGACTTTGTTGTGCTTTTGGAACAAAATAATGCTTTAATAGCAGAATCCTTTTCAAAGTTAGCAGTTAAGAGTAAGCAGTACTTCAGGCAATCCAGGCATCTGCTGCGGGGACTTTCCCTCCTAATTAGTTAACGAGCTTGATGTGCTTTTCCCATCTAATTAAGGTGCCATCTTTTCAGCCTTGTTAGGAAAGGTAAACTTTGGAGAGATGTTAGAGACAGGTCCCCTCCCAAACCCCCGGCTGGGGGCTGGCAGCTCCCCTGGCTGGGTGAGGGAGGTGTCTGTCTGTCTGTCTGTGTGCGAGAGCTGGAGCAGGATGTGACCAGATCTGTGCCCACCCTCAGTCTGGGCATCCTCCTCGCCATGCTGCCCAGGATAAAGGTGTTCAGGAGGGCCAAAAGCAGGGCTGGGGGTGGGACAGCCCCGTCCCAGCTCCCTGCAAACGGGTGACTGCTGAGTTTGTCTGCACGAGCAGAGGGGGCTGTGCACACGTGAAGAAACACCCCAGATCCAAGGAGAAGCAGCAGATCTCACCAAAGCCAGCGGTTTCCTCCAAACCCAAAAGAAGGAACTGCTTTGGAAGGCCTCTGAGGGCTGGGAGCTGCAGGCCTGATGGTTGGTCAGGGCTGCGGGCTCAGAGTTTTCTCTGGCAGCAAATGAAAGCAGCAGCAGCAGTAGCCAGCAGTAACTGGAAGCTGCCTGCGTGCTGGAGTGCCAGAACTCAGGAGAGAGCACTGGGAGCGAGGATCCAGGAGGAGCAGGGCTGGAGTGCCTGGAATGGGATCTGCTGGCTCCTGGGCTGGGTGTGCACGGGCACCTTCACCAGGGCTGCAGCAGGGACAGGCTCGGGGACCACAGCCCCCGGGGTGCCCTGCCCGGGGCAGAAATCCCTTTGGATGGCACAGGAGACAACATCCACCAACCTCCACGGCCTCCCACCACTTTTACAGCTGCACCCAGAGGTGCTACAGACCATCTTAAAGCACAGGGCTTGGGGACAGGGCTCTCCTGGGGATGTGAGAGCAGCTCCTGCTCTTCCAGGGAGCATCTGGAGCACCAGACCCACGTTAGGATGAGGGAGACTCAGTAGAACAGAGTGACTGCTGCCTTTCACAGCCAGACACGGAGCTGGTGGCCACCCCGGGATGTCTGTCAGCCTCTTTTCCCAGCTGACCCCATTTCTATATGTTCCCCCTTCATAGCTGGGCTCCAAAGCCTGGATCTATTTCCTCCTGGCCTGCCCTCATGCTGATGGGATTTAAATATGAAAAGCGTTGCTCTCTGTGCAAGTTCAGGCTTTGGTTAAAAGTGCAGGATGTTAAGAGGTGCGGGATTTTTTTCAGTCTCTTGTAAGGTCTTTTTCAGTGCTCCTTATGAGACGGCGTTGAAAGTCTCTGTAATAAAATGATCCCACACGTGTATATGAAATATCCCTCCTCCCTTCATGTGGAGTTTTCCCAGCTAATTTCACAGTTTACTCCATTAAACCCTTGCCATCCTTTGCCATGAACTCTGGAGGTTTTGCTGCCACATGGTGCATGTGGCTGCTGCTCGTGTATCTGCCTGGAATTGATGTGGGCAGCCTTCATCTCCTGCAGCCTTTCTGCAGAGATCAATGGGCTTAATCCTTGGCCTCCACGAACTACTGAGCTCTCTGCCTCTTGCCCTGTGGTCCAACTTTTCCTTGGCAGCCTTTGAGTAAAAGTTTCATGGAATTACAGGCTGGTTTGGGTTGGGATGGCCCTTAAGGAACATTTGTCCCACCCCCCATGCCACGTGCAGGGACATCTTCCACGAGAACAGGTTGCTCCGAGCCCCATTCAGCCTGGCCTTGAATATTTCCAGGGATGTGATGTGTTTGGGAAAATTCTAGTGATGGGAAGTTCGACCTCCCTTCAGTTTTTAAAATGCCAGCTCCCACAGACTCAGAGGGCTGAGCCAGGAGTGTCCCTTGGAGTAGCAGGGCCCTCTCCTGAGCCACAGCTCCCGTGGGCTGCCGAGGCTGGCATTTGCTCCTGGGCAGCTGCAGTTGGGAATTATCCCACACCTTCCCTATTGCTCACCCATGCCCAGGTTTGGAGGACTGAGGCTGCAGAAAGCTCATTTTCACCCCCAGAATCTTCAGAATAAGAGTAAAAAAGTTAGAAAAAGGGAGCAATCATGGGTGCAGCTGCAATTTTACAACTCGTAATTGTCTCCTCCAACCCTTTACTCAGATTTTCCTGCGTGGGTCAGCCCAAGGCTTCATCCACAGCCCGGTTTTGTCAGGGGTGTTCCTCCCACTGTGTTTAGTGGGCCATAAATCCAGCTCCCTGAAGGATGCTCCACTCCCTCAGCACCAGGCACTCCTGTTCCCTCTGGGAGGGCATTCCTGGGCTCGGGAGCCTTGGTACCAGGCAGGGACAAGAGGGGACGGTCGGTCAGGCTGCAGGCTCTGACACACACGTGGCTTCCTCTGCCCAGCCCAAAAAAAAGAGAGATAAAGCAGGGATGGAAGACAAAGAAAGAAAAGAGAGGCAGGAAAACAACACGAGGAGAAGGTTATGGCTGTAAAACACATTTTGGCACGAGCTTCCCCCATAAGCAGCAGGCAGAACAAGGCAGGGTGAGCGGGGAGGCAAATCCCCTTCTTCCTGCCCAAACCACGCACACCTCGCTGCTGGCACCGTCGCTGCTGCCACCTCGGCGTCCCCGGAGAGGGGCTGCCAGTCATTCGGGGTGCTTTGAAGCGGGCACAAAGGAGCAAGTCATTTGAGACGCTTCCTGCCTGGTGGCCTGTATCAGCTTGTGAATCATCCCGACGCTCCCGCTTAATCCGCTTGTGCATCTTTGAAGCCTTTTCTGTCTCGCAAACAAATGATCAACTGCAACTCATTTTTTAATCCATTAAAAGGTTCCAGATATTCCCCCTGTAAAAACAAAATACCCGGCCTTGGAACCTCAGGGAGGAGCAAGTTTTGTAAGTATTGACTCGGTCTCTGCTGAGCACAGCCAAATATTAGCATCAATTTGTGAGTTGCTTGCAAGGAAGAAATGTCAAAGGTTCAGCTTTTGCTGTGAGCTAATCCTGCCTATTAAAATACCAAGATCTCAAGGAAAGTGGCTGCAAGACGGTGTCAAAATGTCTTGGATACAGCTTTGTGTATGGCACACTTGGTCCAAGGGGCCAAAGAGCCACGTCTGGTGCAAGGAAAGAAATCCAGGGACTGTTGTCTTCCCTTTGCAGCTGGATGTACCTGGAAGGATGCTGCTCTGCTCCCAGACATTTATATAACTAGCCTCCCGTTACGTTTTATGTGAATTAATTGATGTTTTCCATTGCTGCTTTCGTGTTTTGCTCTGAACAAAAAACCTAAAATTACAAAATCCAGCTGAAGCTTAATTGAAAACAACAAGTTCCGTCTGGCCTCACATAAATTACGGCCACAGTTGCCATTTTAAAGAACGGTTGTTGTTGTTGTTGTTGTTGTTTTTAATGCTGAACTATAAATCAGCACAAATGGAGTTCAAATCAGCTCAAAATTGGGACCAGGTTTGCTCAAGGAGGCTGAGAACTTGAGCAAAAAGTTTTGGGAACAGCTCAGCTGAACTCTGGACTTGCAAGGATCCAAGAGAGCCCAGGGTTTTGTACTGGACATTTCCCAGCACCTAAAGGGGCTCTGAGAGAGATGGAGAGGGACTGGGACAAGGGCTTGGAGTGACAGGACAAGGGGGAATGGCTTCAAACTGACAGAGGGTAGGTTTGGATGGGATATTGGGGAGAAATCCTTCCCTGTAAGGGCGGGCAGGCCCTGGCCCAGGGTGCCCAGAGCAGCTGTGGCTGCCCCTGGATCCCTGGCAGTGCCCAAGGCCAGGCTGGACGGGGCTTGGAGCACCCTGGGACAGTGGAAGGGATCCCTGGGCAGGGGCATTGGATTAAATGGCTTTTAAAGGTGCCCTCCAAGCCAGACTAACCCACGGTGCTGTGTCCAGGCCCTGGTGTAAGAGCAGCCCGAGGGCTCTGCCCCGCTCTGAGTCACCTGCTCGTTGGCTGAACCTTAAATTATGTTGCTCTGAGGGTGGTTTTAACCACATAGTCTAAAAATCCCTCCCACGGTGCTGAGTTTTGGTTGTGCAAGCAAAGCAAATCTGTATTTCACACCCTTCCCTGGCTGTCCTGGCACTGGGGAGCTGCAGGAAAGCTTCTCCTCCCCACAGCCCCCAGTCTGGGCTGTGGTGCCAGCCTGGCACTGGGTGCTGCTCCCTGGGAGCTGCAGGTGCTTGTGCTGATGAAATACAGGCTGAATGGTGAAAATATGGTCCCGAGACCCAAAATGTGTCCCCACATGAAATGGGGTCCTCAGCCCAGAGAGATCTGTGTCCTTCTCAAAATGACAGCCTGGTGTGTGCTTTGGATAACTGTGATTTTTTTGTCTCCTGGGGATTGAAGGGTTTTCCTTCACCATCTCCAGGAGTGAGGGATGGGCAGTGAGACCCTGGCACTGCCACTGCTTGCTGCAGAAATGTTGTTGTTTTCTGGCCTGTCCTGCTATCTGAGTGTGAATAGCACAGGAGAGATCCTGTGGGATGAGCTTGGAAGAGGAATTGGAAGTGAGATTGCTCTGACATGAGTTACAAAACCAGCCCTGGTGAGCAGTGGGACTGTAAGTTGTGTAAAATGCATCAGCTGTCTGCGTGTAAGGTGCTGCTGCCCTTGGGAGGCTGACTGGGCTGTTTTTTGGTATTTATTTAATCGCTGCACATCTTTAGGACACAAAGACTCAGCTGATCCTTCTTCCTTTTTGGCTGGCTGCACCTCGTGGAGCTGAGCATCCTCCTGTGATGTGTAAATGACGAGTGACTGCTGGTGATCAAAGAGCGCTGCCTTGATGGACACATCTCAGCTTCCTGCTTGATACCCGGGTGGCATTTCCTACCAGCCCTCAAATCCCAGTGTATCTTTTCCAGAACAGGCGTTTACTGGATTAATTCTCTTCAGGCAGCCAGTTCGGTGGGAGCCATTCCTTCTTGCAGCCCTGCTTCTGCCAGGCTTGCCGTGGCAGTGCCTTCGCTTCTGTGAGAGGCTGCAGGCACCCCGGGATCCCCTGGGATGTGACTCAGATGTGCAAATTTCGTTCTGAGCAGGAGCGGGGGATTAGGATCGAGTTACTGGGGAAAGTGTTAGCCCTGTGCCGTGGTGGCACGCACGGAGCAAAATCCGTGTGGAAAAGAAGATGGGGAAACACAAATGGTCCATCCCATCTCTGTGTGATGGGGCAGTGCTGGGGAGCAGCCAACCTGTCCCAGCAGAGGGGCTGTGCAGTGCAGCCTGTCCCTGGTTGTCCTTCTGGGGACCCATAAGTCCCTCAGTGGGGTTGTCAGAGCCTGAGGAAGTGCTTCAAGACAAAGCTTGGCCCTCCATGCAGATCTCAGGTGTGAACTGGAGCATTTCTGCCATAGCTGGTTGGAAAATCCACAACAATTCAGAAAATCCATAGCAATTCACATCAGAGGGTGAAAAATACTGTATTTTCTATTATTTTTCACTTTTGAATGGACAGCTGGAGTTAGTGTTCTTCTACTTTTGTCAAAGGAAGGCACAGTCCAGTGTGTGGGAAATGCTTTAGCTTTGTCCCTTTCTGATATTTCCTTTTGCCTTTGGTCACAAAGAAAAGCAAATCAGCCTCTGCCCCTGCCACATCCTGGAGGAAGTTGCTCCCTGCGTGCAAACCTGTAGGAAAAGGGAATTAATTATAGGTGATTTGTATTTAGGTCCAAAAGGCTCTTTCTGCTGAGGGGGAGTGGATCTGTAGGAGCATCTCACTTCACTTTGCATTTGTTCCTGTTTTTCTGGGAGCTGGAGCTGAGGTCTGAGGTGTGAAGGACTCCAAAATGTGGTAGGCAAAAGCCAGGCTGGAGGTTTGGTTTGAAATGGTGTCCTCAGCCCAGAGAGATCTGTGTCCTGCTCAAAATGACAGCCTGGTGTGTGCTTTGGAAAACTATGATACTTTCTGTCCCCTGGAGACTGAGGGGTTTTCCTTCACCACCTCCAGGAGTGAGGGATGGGCAGCGAGACCCCGGCACTGTCACTGCTTGCTGCAGAAGAGCTGTGGTTATTCCCACCGTTTAACCTTCCAAAGTGATGGAAAAATACCTCAGACCCCTGAAAGCAGCAGTGAATGTCCAGCATTGGCTCCAAAACCTTACAGGAATCACAGGGACTTTGATCTCCCATCACTCCACCCCCTTCTACTTTCTGTTGTTTAAGATTTACCAAACGCCGCATCTCCTCGCATCAAAATTCACCTTTGTTTTGCTACAGATAATCACCGGATGGTGATAATAACAATAAAATTCCTCGGAAATCTCCCTGTGGCAACAAGTAATTGACCCAAGAATTTTCACTACAAGGAAAATTTTTTTTTTTAATAACCACACAGCGCTGGAGATGCTCGTCCGTCGGGGGATGCACCGCTATTGTTCTCATCAGTCCTGATGCTTTGCCTTCACCCTTTGAGTTTTCTCAAAGGATTGAGATTATTTGGCTTCTTTGAAGAACAAAGGAGAAAGAATTTTTTTTAGATGACTGGCTATTTTGATCTGCAAGGTCTGCACGCAGTGTGAGGGAACAAACATCACTAAATCATTAAGGGAAAAGGGAAGGGTATGCATAATGGAAAGAGAAACACAAAAGCCACCGAGGCCAGTGGGTGCAGCCGAGGCTGGGCGTTGTTTTCAGCCCCGCTGCTGATCCTGCACGGGGGTTGTTGCCTTGCTTCTCTGGGCCTTGGTTTCTCTCATCAATTATTTGGCACCATAACGCTGACATCCACATTGTCAGGTTTAGTCATAATTCCCAGTTCCTCTGGAGAAACAGAGGGCATTGAGTAGGATGTCTTATTTAGCCAGCACCTGTCTTGAAATGTAGATTTAAAGTGTCATGAAAGTGTCCATGAACATCCTGTTCGGCTGCCTGGACTCCCTGTCTGTGCCTGGACCGAGGATGCCAACCCTGGGTACCTCAGAGGGCACCTTGAGGGACACACGTGGCCAAACCAAGGTGCCCCTTTTCCCCCAGGAGCTGTGAGGATTTGGAGCTTGCCCTCCTGTTTTCCAGCTCCACCGAAAATCGAGATCCCTTGGAATCTGTGTGGCAGAGGATGGAACACAAGCATGCCTGCCATTCCAATGTGCCTTTTCCACTCGGGGAGATAAGAAAATATCACATGTTCTGAGGAAATAGGATTAGCCTGTAATTAAGCAAAAATCCTCCTATTTAGCATAACAATTTTTTTTTTCTTAAAGAGTGAATATTACCTGCTGATTACAGGGTACACAATATGCATCAAGCAATGGCTAATTTGTGTATGAGTGCCTATTTTTGTTCTATTTGAAGAAATTAGACTTTAATACAGCCATTTACCCAGATGCTTAAGTAGAAGACGTCTCCTGGACTTCCAGCTAAACAAACAGCATCCTGCTGAGCCGAGCCCACGCTGATCCTGCCAGCTGGAATACAGCAGATGATGCTGTTGCTGACTTCAAAATGCAGTGTCCAAGCTCATCTCGGGGTGGTCACCTAAAAGGGGAGCACACAACACACCTGGAGGCTGTCACAGACTGTGCAGGTCAGCGCAAGGCTGTGCTGGAGCTGTGAACCACAGAGGAATCCTGAATTCTGGAGGAGTTTTAGTCTGGATCCAAGCTCTGCAGCGTGATCCTTGGCCAGGGCTTGGAGCTGTGCTGGGCTTCTCCCAATTTGGGGGAAAAACTAAAAGCCTGGTGTAGTTTTGACAACGTTTGGGCTTGTACAAGTGAGCTTGAGCTGTGTTGTGGCTGAACTCTGGCTTTTTTTGATGGATCTTGGGAACTGGCTTACTTGGAGCTGTGCAGGGTGAGTGAACTTACTCCCCTCACATTCTGATCCCACTGTTACCCACCAGTTTTAGATTTAGTTCTGCGTCCTGCAAACACTTAAGCACATGTTTTGCTTCCCACACTTACCGGGAGTGCTCTCTCACACACAGCCAAACACATGGCCTGGTTTTCACAGCATCCACGAGGCTGCCACAAATATTTCAGGTTCAACTTCCATTTTCTCATCCCATGAACTGGAAGCTGGTCTTCTTCCAGAAACTGCCCTAATTAGTCACTTTGAAGCTCTAATCCCCTTCCTGCCCTCTGGACACATCGACTTGCGAGTGTCCCTAATCTTCAGTGGGGATTTTTCCTGGTGATTCCAGGGCCCAGATGTCTCCTGGAGATGAGTGAGCGTTCCTGACACACAAGTAGCTGTGTCGGTCGTGGGGTTAACCAGAACAACATCCGAAACACACAAAGGGGGAAAACTTCACCTCGGCTGGAGTGCCACTGCCATGTGGGAAAACATTCCCAGCTGTGGCTGGGTGTTCTTGGGAAGTGAACAGTCCTGGTGTGCTGCACCTCCGTGTGCTGACTGCTGGTAACACCTGAGGGAGGGCACTGCCAGATGGCACAAGGCCTCTTTTCTTCAGGAATGTGGATTATTTTCCAAATTCCAGCAGTTCTGTTCCGCTCTCACCAGCCCAGCCTGGCACCTGAGCAGGCTGGGTTCAGGTCTGCTCTCCTGCCTGAGCTGTGGGCGCGCAGGGCAGGGCGTTGTCCCTGATTTGGGGGGCAGGACAGCCCCTGTCCCTGGTGCAGGAGGCTGATGTCACCCTGTGGTGGCTGTGCTGTGCCCTGCCTGGGAGCAGAGCTGCCCCCGTGCCGCTGCTTCCTGCTCGGAGTAAAGAAATATTAAAGTCTACCTTGCAGAAAAGTGAGGCTTCCCCAATTAATAAACGTGCTCACAGGCTTGCCAGATGAAAGAAATGTAAAATACCTTGATAGCTTCTTTTATGATCATTAATAATAGTATAACTTACCTGAAAGGCACAGAGCGTGTCCCCAGCGAGGTTTGATCTCTTGTCATGCCTGGCTGTGTGGGATGGGGAAGGCTCTGCCTCTTTGGGGAGTTGTTAGATGAGAAAACAGGCAGCAGATATTTCTCCACCCCCTGCTCCGCTCTATTCCCAACCCTGCTTCGCTCCCAAGGATCAATATCTGAACTGAGAAATTATATTATTAAGCTGCATATTGTAATCCGACATCAAGTAGAGTCCAGTTCCCCCCTTGGCACGCATTAGCATGCCCTGGTGGAGTGGTGGTGCTTTTGAAAAGATGAAGAGCATCATCCATTCAAAATATGTGGGGTGCAGGAGTGGGCCAGGCCTTGTGCAGAGCGTGTCTGACGACTCCGTGCCTCACAATTTGCATTACAGAAAAACAATCTTTTATTTATTTAAGTTGGAAATCCCTTTGCATCTGAACTTCAAGTGTGCAGCAAACACACTTTGATCATTTTAATGCAGAAGTCACTGATTTACAATAAATATTGTGTTTTCTTTTCATACTTCTTTTTGTTCTTTGAGGAGATTAGAGCAAAGGAAGGAAAATAATTTTTGACCTCATTAGAATTGCTCGTGGTGGAAGGAAATGTGCGGAATGAGGAAGATGCTGGGCTTCAGATGGTCCCAAGCTAAGGATAGGCATTACAGCATCGACGGGTCATTAATTCCTGCAGCTGATTAGGGCTGGGAGAATGACTCAAAGTGCCTCTGAATGGGATTTGGGGAGGTCTTGCTTTTTGTAAAGCATCAGGAGGGAGTGATGGATCCTGCGACGCATCCTGGCATGGGGTGCACCTGATAATTTGCCCTTGAGGGGTTCCAGGTTTGTGGCTCTCTGAAAATCACCTATTTTTGCTGTGTACTGCTGAGCTGGGACAGGGACCAGGATTAAGCCCAAAAGGGGCAGTGAAATGCTAAAAAAGCTTTTCTGGAGCATCGGGCATGGTTCCAAGCCTCAGGTTAGAAATTTTCCAGCCGGCAGGTTTGGTGGTGCCTGTGAGAGATCAGTGAGCTCGGGATGGGGCCAGGCAGCAGCTGGCCCCCTGGGATCTGGCCAAGCTGATTTTGGGGAATGGGAGGTTTGCTGGAGCATTGTGGTGGCTGTGCTCCTGCCCAAAGGGGCTGAGCTCCCCCACAGCACAGCTCCTCGCAGCTTCCCAGGGAAGCTTTCATGTGGAATTGCAGAATTCCTCCCCCTTTTGGGGATAGAAATAGATACAAAGTGGATACCTAAAAAAAAAAAAAAACCCCGAACAAAAGCCCAAACAAAAACAAACAAAAAACACAACAGAAACAAAATCCCCCAAAACATTAAAAAGCCACAAAAGAACCCAAAACCCCAAAACAAAGAAACCACTCCCCTCAAATCCCATCCAGCCCACCTCGAACAAACAGAGCTTTCTTCTGGAGCAATGCAGTGTAAAGGGAAGGGCTCAGGTCCCTTTATTCCCCCACTGCACTGACACTGATCCAAGCTGACTCGGGGCTTTGTGGCCTTCCCGATGGCAGGAGCAGCAGGTCCAGCTCCCAGGTGTGAATTCCAGCTCGGCCCCCTTTCAAAAGGGGCTTTTCTCGCTGGGCAGGCTCGGAGAGAAAACAGCTAAACAAAAGGAGTGGTTTGCTTTGGGGTCACTCCTGCCTTTCCCCTTCTGTCCCTTGCTGCTCTTTTTATTCCCTTATTCCACGTGGGTTCCTTTTACTTCATTCATCACGGATTTTTTTTTCCCTTTGTTTGTTGGTTTGTTCATTTGTTTTTGGTTGTTTTCTTTTTTTAATCGTGGAGCAAACCTATGAAATTATATTCCTGGTCCAAATTTCTAAAGAAAAGGCCACAAGGAAACTCAGGTTGCTCGAACTTTACTCAGGGGTGTAACTGGAACCAGCAAGAGCCGTGGGGGTGTTGGTTGCACCAGGTAGGTTGGCTACTACAGGCCATAAAAGGTTATTTTGTTCTCGGTCAGAAGTTCCCAGCTGCCTAAACTGTTGTGTATATTAAATTTGCAGTCCTGAGCATCAGGAACAGATGTGGGGAAGGAGGAGGATGGATTTGCTTTTCACAGGGAGGGATGTGAGTAAAGAAACTGAGAGGCATCTTTGGCTTCTCCCAAAACAAGGTTTCTTCCAGGGTAGGGAGCTCAAAATCCAGGCCACCATCCTCCCTTTCGCTCCAGGCTAATTTATTGTTATCCAGGGTTGCAAGCAGGACAGTTTAGCCCAGAAGTGATCCACTCAATTATCTGCTACTGTGTTACTTCAGCTACAAAGAGACCAGAGACACATCCCCTTATCCCGAGCATCTTGGGCAAACAAAGCAGGGGGGTTAGTGGCAGTGTAAACACATTTAAATTACCCTCTTTGCAAAACCCTGATCGCTCATTATGGTCAAATCCAGCTGGATGGAGCCAGAGTGACACTTGAGGGTTTTTGTCTGCTGGGAAAACGCGTGTTGGAGAGCTGTGGATAACAAACCCGATGTCACCGTGCCGTGTCCCGAGGGCGCTGAAGTCCTGGGCTGGTCTGCAGTTCTCCTGCTCCATCCTGGCTCTCAGGAGGGTCTCCTGGTGAGGTGTGGCTCTCTCTGCTCCTGCCAGAGATGGAGCTTTGCACACAGTGACTATCAGCGGTGCAGCTCACAGGATGCTTTTTCTACTGAGGGTAAACCTGGGGAGGGATGAAACCCCAGAGATCATTTGTGACCCCAGTTTGCACCACATGCGTGCCCTCCTTCAACCTGGGCAGGTGGGGAGGACCAAGAGGGGCGTCCTGGGGACATCTTCCCACCCTGTTCCCACCCTGTTCCCACCCTGTTCCCACAGTTTTCCACCTCCACCAAGGAGCTGGCACTGCAGTGGGCCCGTGTACTGAGGATGCCCTCCAGGGCACACCCGACCCTGCCAGCCAGGCTGGTGGCTGTGACCCTGCAGGTGTCCCAGGGCAGGTGGACAGCACAGGACACCTCGTTCTGACCCAGTAATCCCAGTTTGGGGAGCTGAAACACCACAGAGACGATGGGGAAAGTCAATCCCACCAAAACTCTGGTGGAAAAGCAGCCACCCCTGGCTGCTGCTGTATCCCCTCGGTCCCCAGGGCGGGTGTGGAAGGTGCTGTGCAGGGTTTTCCCTCCTTATCCATGCCTTGTTCCAGCTGGGAAGGTGCTGGGAGCCACACCACCCCCAGCTAGGGACAGAAATCTCGGCATCCCTGGGAGAAGCCTGCCTCTGCCAGTGCCAAACTGGGAGTGTCCCGGAGCTGGAGGGGAGGAACTGGCAGGAAGAGGTGCAGGACCTGGTGATTCCACCTGGATCCACCTCTCTCTGCATGGGAAGCAGAGTCCCAGGTCCCCCCAGTCCCCGCAGCCCTACCCGAGGTGTTTGAAAAGGAGCTGTAATTTTCACTTAAGCCTCATTTCCTCTCAATTTAACGGGATGTGATCACGCAATCCCCTTCACGCAGCCAGCAGGATTTGCTGGGAAAGCTCTCTGGATCGTGGGGGTGTTTCAGTGGGTCTGGATTCCTCCTTTCCCGTGAGTGGGTTTAGGGAGGCTGCTTCCAGGGATGGCACCAGCACGTCCTGAGAAACTCCATCAAAGCTCAGACAGCATTTTCCAGCGATTATCTAGTGGCTGCCTGAGTTTAGGTTTTCTGCTGACAATAAAACAGTGGGTGAAAGGAAGTGATTAGCAGCTTACAACTATATCTAGTTCCTCCTGAGCAAAGCTCTCCGCTTTATTTTGGGCTTTGGAAGATGAACTGTACAGTATATTGTTGGAAAAGGCGTCCTCTGTTTTGGAAAATCTCCATATATTTTGTTTCCATGTTATCTGCATGGTTGTAATTAGAAAATTATGTGCCTGCTACATGACCTCCTCGTAAAGAACATATTTAAAGTGAGACAATAACATTCAATTCGCTTTCTAAACCATCAAAAAGAAAATGGTTTTCAAGGCATTTCTTCCTCCTTCCCAATTCCCTCCCTCTGGCCACTTGGGTGGTCTCATTTGACAAGTTTTACAATAGAGGACTTTTTTTTTTTTCATGGACAAACATGTAAGTGCAGGAGAAAATCTGCAACTGGGAAACAAATGCTTCCCCCCTGCCTTCCCCAAGAAAAACTTAGAGGCCGAACCTCAGCAGATCCTGGCAAAAGCAGGGTGAGAGAGGGGAGACCTTGCAAAGGGAAATCCACTTTTTTTTTTGCTGTTTACCTGCATTCCTGCTGCAAAATTCCCCAATCCATGCCCACGGGAGGGAGAAGCACATGCGTGGTCCCTGAGGAAAGATGGGGACCCATCTGTGGCAGAACCTCAGCTTGTCCCTGCTCCAGGGCAAGGTGAAATGCACGGGATGGGCACTGCTGGGACCACCAGAACCTGCAGGTTTTAGGCTAAACTGCATTGCAGGGGAACAAGCTGGAGCACCGTGTGCCAGGATATTTCTCTGAGGGAATAAGGAGCAGGCGTGGAGGTGATCCTGGAATTAAACAGGAGCTGCTGTGAGGGGCTCACTGGAACGCTGCTGGGAGTGTGGGAAAATGCAATGTTTTGTGAGCTAAGGATGCAGAAGAGGAGGTGGATAGTGCCTGTTTTTCACCAGTGAAACCCTCCCGTGCCCAGAATCGCCGGGTTCTGTGCGTGTTTGCTGGAGCTGGGCACGGCTTCCCCGAGCTCCCGGCCGTGAGTGCCACACACCGTGGGCTGTCCCCTGCTCAGGGAGATGCTGCTTTTGGGGATCTGTCCCCGCTCTCAGCAGAGCCCTCTGGCTCTGTAGCACCCTCAGACCCCAGGGAAGGGGCTGCAGGTGCAGGGCAGGAGCAGGAGCTGCTCTCGGGGCTGTGCTGGATGGGGGCTGTTGGCTCTGGAGCTGTGATTCCAGGCTGGCCCTGGTGTGAGCTGTGTCTGCACCACCCCAGCCACTGCTCCCTTGCCTTTGCAACCTGCACACGAGCAGCTTCCTGCTTTTAGTGCCCTGGATGGCCAGAATTGCACATTTCCCTTTGCGTGGTCACTGTGTCACACGGGAGAGGAGCACCTGGGGGACCTGGAGGGAAAGGCAGGGGCAGGAGAGAGAGCAGAGCCAGGTCTGACACAGGGTGAGAAAACACAGCACAGGTGCACCATGAGAACTGAGGAAAACAATTCTGCTTGATGTGCCAGTAAAAGCACAATAAAAGACACTCTCACACCTGCTAGGTTCAGCAGAAAAGAGGGGAAAAAAGAGACTTTATTTTCATCTATTATACTTTATATGATTCTCAACTCCACCAGGGATTGGAGGACATGTCACTTCCTCCTCAATCCCACTGGAGAAAAAGGATGCTCATCAAACTTTCTCTTATCACAAAAGGAATGAAAACCAGAAATAACGGTTAAAGAAACATTGGTCATTATTTACATGAAACTGTGTGAAAATTCTTTGACTCCAAAGTTATAACAGAAGGCTTAGCAAAAAACAGGACAACAGCTTATATAGAATGAAATGGAATACCTGGAATAGCTGCCCATTGCTGAAGTGAATGATAGGTGCCACTCGTTTGGAGGAGGGCAAAATGAGGATTATTCTGCTCTGGGAGTGTGCTGTTCCTGTAAGGAGCCACCTGCATCATGTCTTGGGCTGTGGCTACCAGAGAATTAACAGAACAAGGGTGGGGAGCTCCCAGCATTTAACTTTAGTAGCCCCTGCAGGATCACAGCCCTGCAGACAAATAACCTGCTACGAGCTCACCTGTGCTGATCAGCAGAAGTATGAGCATGATCATCCTTTCCACTGCTTTTAAATCACTTTGCCAAGCTAAGAGGCCTTTAGTATAAATGGGAATTTATACTTATGACCCCGGCCATCAGAACTGGAAGGCATTTGCAGCCCTCACTTCTCCCCTGTGCCTGCTCAGCTCAGCCAGGTTGGGACGGCTGTGAAGGACAGCACCTGCCCACCCCAGGCTGCTGCTCCTCCTGGGCAAGCAGGAGCCTGCTTGCCTCCTCTCATTTTTAATGATCCCTTTGTTCAGCAGCTCGTGTGTTTGTGCAGCTCAGGCCCCACGAGCAGAAGCAGAGCAGCTCTCACAGGAGCAGCCCTGTGCCTGGGGGATTTTCCGTGCGGCGGTGCCAGGAGGGCACAGGTGCACAGCCAGGGAGCAGGGGACATGCCAGGGCTGGGGACAGCTCAGTGCCTGCAGTGTGCTCCCACCAGGCACCTGGGATGTGTCGGAGGGATGCGAGCTGGGCTTTCAAACAGGTGAGCAGCAGCTGTACCTGAAAGCCCATAAAATAATCATAATAAAAAGTCGTGGAGCTGTAAAATGCAGGAGGGAGCCTCCCACTCAGACTCTGGGGAGGGGAGCTGTGCTGAGCTGCACCCTGTGAGAGGCAGAGCTGTGGCTGGGAGCTTCTCTTTAAAGCTGGCAGAACT
>VYXC01003455.1:2250415-2282875 GCA_013397175.1 Platysteira castanea | reverse complement strand
TGGGAAAACACAATAAAGACACTCTTGTACCTGCTAGGTTCAGCAGAAAGGAGGGAAAAGGCCACTTTATTTACATATGTCACGTCTTATACAATTCTCAACTGCACAAGGGATTGGAGGACATGTCACTTCCTTCTCAATCCCACGGAGAAAAAAGATGCTCATCAAAGTTCTCTTATCACAAAAGGAATGAAAACCAGAAAATACCGTTAAGTAAACATTGGCTATTATTTACATGAAACTGTGTGAGAAAGAATTCTGACTTCAAGATTAAAACAGAAGGCTTTAGCAAATACCAGGGCAACAATGAACTCACCTGTGCTGATCAGCAGAAGTATGAGCACGATTATCCCTTGCACTGCTGCCCTTTTAAATCACTTTGCCAAGCTAAGAGGCCTTTAGTATAAATGGGAATTTATACTTATGACCCCGGCCATCAGAACTGGAAGGCATTTGCAGCCCTCACTTCTCCCCTGTGCCTGCTCAGCTCAGCCAGGTTGGGACGGCTGTGAAGGACAGCACCTGCCCACCCCAGGCTGCTGCTCCTCCTGTGCAAGCAGGAGCCTGCTTGCCTCCTCTCATTTTTAATGATCCCTTTGTTCAGCAGCTCGTGTGTTTGTGCAGCTCAGGCCCCACGAGCAGAAGCAGAGCAGCTCTCACAGGAGCAGCCCTGTGCCTGGGGGATTTTCCGTGCGGCGGTGCCAGGAGGGCACAGGTGCACAGCCAGGGAGCAGGGGACATGCCAGGGCTGGGGACAGCTCAGTGCCTGCAGTGTGCTCCCACCAGGCACCTGGGATGTGTCGGAGGGATGCGAGCTGGGCTTTCAAACAGGTGAGCAGCAGCTGTACCTGAAAGCCCATAAAATAATCATAATAAAAAGTCGTGGAGCTGTAAAATGCAGGAGGGAGCCTCCCACTCAGACTCTGGGGAGGGGAGCTGTGCTGAGCTGCACCCTGTGAGAGGCAGAGCTGTGGCTGGGAGCTTCTCTTTAAAGCTGGCAGAACTCGGTTTTGAATTTTTTGGATTAAATCTTCGTGGCAGTAAGAGCACCCAAAGGTGGGTGAATGCAGCAGAGCGTTCCCCAGTCTGCACAGAATCATGGAATGGTTTGGGGTGGAAGGGACCTTAAAAATTATGATTCCAAGCCCCCTGCTGTGGGCAGGGACACCTTCCACTGTCCCAGGCTGCTCCAAGCCGTGTCCAGCCTGGCCTTGGACACTGCCAGGGATCCAGGGGCACCCACAGCTTCTCTGGGCACCTCGTGCCAGGGCCTCACCACCCTCACAGGGAAGGATTTTTTCCTAATATCAAAACCTGCCCTGTGTCAGTGTGAAGCCATTCCCCCTGTCCTATCTACACCTGCTCTTAGCTCTAAACCAGCCTCTCTTTGCTCCCCTTTGCTTTTCTCCTGCAGGTAACCCCCATCCCAGCCCTGCCTGCAGGAGTGGCTCAGCTCATTTGGAGCAAGGTCTGCAGGGCAGTCACGTCCAGCTCTGGACACTGCAAACCTGGGACTCAGTCACTGGCTCAGCGGGGCAGAACTGCCCACTCACATTTACCTACATGACAGGAATTTCAAATACAACCCCGTTTTTGTCAGGCCTCTTCTGTAGTTAGTGGTACCTTAGGAGCTGGGGAAACACTGGTATAAAAATAATTCACAAACAATTGGAAAATTATAAAACCAATTGGAAATTGTAAAAGAAAAAAATGTGCCAGGTGCCCTTACAGCTCTGTGTACTCCCTGTCTGTCTGTCTGGGCCTGCAGACTCTGACACCGAAATGACATATTGTGAAATGGCATAAATATTGTGAATATTTAAAGCCGAAGCCATCATCAGCATTTCCATTTAGGTTATTGCTTCATGTTGTTCCTGGCGTTTTATCTTCACTGCAGATGAGGTTTGAGATCTCCATCTGGTCCTGGTGGACAAAAGCTTTCTTAGAGAAAGCAAACAGCTTCAGCTGCAGCTTCAAAGCTGTTGGAGTCTCATGTGAAGATAGGAAAGCAGCTCTCAACCTGCTGGATTTCACATCCCAAAAAACACGAATCGGACCATAATTTTCATGTCACTAAGTCATTCTACTGCACTGGGCCATTCAAAGCATCATTTCTTCTTTCTCCAGCTTTTTTCCCTTAATTTTTTGGTAAAGCAATAGGGTGGAGTTTACCCAGGTGGGCATCAGGTTGAAATTCTGAATATAAAAGGGGCACATGGGATCCCTCTCATGAGTGGGGGGATACAGGACACCCACACCTCTCCAGGAAGGAGCTGAATGAAGACTACTCTGAGTCTGTGGAGCAGGAATAGCACGGGGTTTTCCCCCTTGGGGCAGAGGATGGAGGTTTTCTCCTTCCCATCACAGTCCTTGCCCCAGGGTGGATTACGTGGGCTATTTTGGGCAGTTTGCCTCGGGGATGCACAGCCACTGGAGCAGCTCCCAGTACTCAGCTGGAATCAAAGGAGTGAAATTCTCAAAGGTTGGTAAATAGACACTGAGTAGGAAAAACAGGGGGAAAAAATATCTTCAAGTCGACCTTATCCTGTGAGACCTGTGGGATTCCTGTTCCTCTAAACTTCATCCCATTGCTTGGCAGTGTTGGGTTTACTCTTGGACTCGATGACCTTAAAGGTCTTTTCCAGCCTAAATGAGTCTGTGATTCCATTACATTTATAGCCAAATTTTGCTCCATATAAATCCCTGACACAGCCTGTGTCCGTGGACACCTGGGTGGGTTTTTTCCAGCTGTAAGCTGAAGTTATTCAGTTCCTGGGGGCAGAGGAAGAAACAGCACCTGGATGCCACAGGGGTTCCAAGGTGAAGGAGGTGAAGTCCCACTATTTCAGTCTACTCAAAGCTTTAAATGACAATTATTTTATATATGGTATAAAGACATAATCTGTTTTGTATATATAAAAATGGGTTTATTTTGGTCATTTTCGATGTTTTTTCCTGCACAGTTGAGCCCTTGGTGCTCCTCCTGGCCGAGGGGTGGGGAACACACCTGGTACAGCCCAGTTTGCTGGGGATGCTGTCGCTCTCCTTAGGGGCTGCTGTGGAATCAAAACTCCGGGGTGTTTTTATTTACTTGGAGGACAGGCTCTGAGCGACAGATCAAATGGCCAGATTTTAGTGCGTGTTAGGAAAATTAGTTAATTTGGCTAGAGAAATCAAGGTTCCCCATGGAGTTTGCAGGGTTGAACTTGCTTCAGATGGTTCGTAAACAAAGGGATGTGTTGCTAGGATTGTGAAGTTCAATGGATTTTGCTTTTGCAACCCACTGTTGCAGTTCTACTCTTTCCCTTTCCGTCTGGGAGATATTTCATTGCATCTTACTTTTTATGTTTTCCTTGTGATTTTTTTTCTTTTTTTTAAATTCTGATTTCTTTCAACAGTCCTAACAGCGGGATTTGCATTTGCCGACTGTTTCAGGGAACATAAAAAAACCCCCAGATGATAAATAAACAGCAAAAATATCAAGTGAATTTTAGGAGGAGGGGTGCTGGGTGAGCCTGGCCAAACCAAAAGCATCTTGGCTGGGTTGGGGATGTGCACCCTTGTGCAGGTGGAGGTGGGGATCAGGAAGCAGAGGAGCACAAAGCTGTGGGAAGTGTGTGCAAGGCCGTTCCATGCCACAGCTGTCTCTCTGTCACCACTACCCTTAGGCACGGTTAAGCTGCTCCACCAGGATGTCCTGGCGTGTCCCCCAGTGCCGTGGTGCTCCTCAGTGGCTCCCTGGATTTGTTCTCTGGTTGATGTTGCCCAACAGACCAGGATTCCTTGATCTTGCCTTGCTTGGCTTCTTCCATGAATTGCAGCCATGTGTCCGAGGCACTGAGCCCTTTCACATAATTGGGCAATATTTGCATTAAGCTGAGCTGTTCTTTCCCAAATGAGGGCGAGTGGTTGTTCCTTCCGTTCCCGGGAGTGCTGGTGTGAGGCCCAGAGCTCTGGATCAGGACACACGGCTGCGAGTCTGGGACAGAGGGAACGTTTGCTCCTCGTGTTTTTCCCTGGAAGCAGCTGGTTTTCCCTTTAGGGCAGGGCACTGGCTGTGCCTGAGGGCCATTTGGAAATGGGGGGCAGGATTCCGTGGCCTGCCTGTCGACTGGGGCTTCTTGTCAGAACTCTGCAGGGCTCTGCACTTGCAGTCTCACGTGAGGTTAAGGGCAGTGGGTTTAGCTCCTCAGTCCAAGCCAGTTTGGACCTGGACACGGGAGGATCAGCTCCTGCTGTCCTGGATGCCACGGAGCCCACACAGGTGAGCACAGCCCCGCTGTGCCAACAGAGCAGGAACGGTGGCTGAGGCTGCCAGGGGAAAGTCCTTCCCACCCTTTGATGTGCGCCCGTGTGTGATTCACTTGCCAGCTTTGACCAGCTGGAATTACCCCGACCTCGGTTTCCAATAAAATCCTGATTTCATGACGATTCCCAGCGGTGGCACCTCAGTGGGTTAGAAATTGAGGCTGGTGTCAGCTGGCACGTTAATTGGCATTTATGTGTTTGCTCTGCTCCCTGCACACCAGTGCATAATGAGTTACACCTTGTCACGACTGGGTTTCAGAGGGCTTTTTAGAGAGTGGTGCTTTTATTTTAACCCACTATCCCACTTTTTCTCCTGCTGTATGTCTGATTCATCAGAGTGGCTTAACACGGGCTTGTTCCCCCCTTTCTCCTCCTCTGTCTCTTGCTGATATTTGTAAGCAAATCTATTTTATGGGAAGTGACAGATAAAGAACGAGGTTATTGTGTGCACTGAGCAATGGAGAGGATGACTGAAATGGCCATCAATGATTGTCCTCTGCATGCCCAGACAGGACTTTAATTTCTTGCTAATTCCAGCTCTGGCAGTGCACACTGGTGGCACAGTCCACAGCCTCACTTGTCCTGGAACCAGCCCAAAACTGTGCTGTCCCTGAGCTGTTGCTCCTCAGGGATCAAGCCCTTGGTTGGTTTCTGGCCCATCAGTTTGGATTTCCAAGTGCAGTTTGCGATTCCTTAGATTTGGTTTTCACAGAGGTTACTCAAAGCTTAGTAAAAACGTTCAATTTGGACATCTGCATGACCAAAAATTGAGACATTAAACCCAACAGTCGTGTCTGACAATGACAGTCATTAAGTCAGTGATTAGTTCATCTGTGACAGTGCTGAGGCATGAAAATGCCATAATTTTGGGTGCAGATGAGCTCTGCTGAGCCAGGCAGTCATGCCCAAGAGAACCACAGGTTTTGCCTGTTTTCAGCAGCCTCCTTGAAATAACATTTTTTATATCCTTAACAACTGGCTCCTGTTTCTCCTCTACCAGAGGGGCACTATCAGAGCTAATTGGAGAGGGGGAGCAAGGGGAAAGGGCGCAAAACCCAGGAAGAAAATGAGGCAGAGTAGATCCCAGAGGCTAAGCTTAATACCACCAGACTTGGATGGAAATATTCCTCTTGCAGACCACAGACACATGACTTTTTTGTGGCAGTAAAAGGAGGGGAGGCACGATAAGGCTGGTGAAGTCAGCGCGGTTGGTGCAATGAACGCGGGGCCGTTTCCTGGGATGCCTGACAGAAGTTTCCTTCTGTGGGAAAAATCCACGACTGGAATAGGTCGGTCTTTTTTGCCACGGCAAACCTATACTTAAGTGTGATTAAAATGCTTTCGGCAAAGGAAATACCCCGTAGTTTAAGCCAAACATGGGGACATCCTCTGCGCCTCTGATTGATGTTTTGGTGGTTTGTGTGGTGTACTATATCCTGAACCAGGCCCAAGTCAATTAGGCACCATTTCAAAGTATTTTCTCATGCAGCCCGAGGTTTCGCTCGTGCCAGTGAAATCCGAGACTGGGGGAAATGATAGCAGAAATGAATTCTGAGAGCCAGCGCAGCCGGGCCGTCGGGTTAGCAGGCAGCAGGCACTGCAGGATTCCCTGCTTCAAGGAGCAAGATGCCTTTTTCAAGTTGTGAGATTTAATGGCCTTTTTTGCTGAGATCAAGTGTAGTATTGGTTTAATATCTGATACAAGCTCTATCAGGAAAGTATATCCTCCCTTTGCAGGGGGACGAGGGGATCTAACCATGAAATAATCAGATCCTTACAGTGCTTTTCCACCCCTAGACCAGGTGGGATTTCTGCCCCAGAGACACCATCTAAAGCACATTTCCACTCAGCCTTTGACTGTTTGAAGCTTTCAGACAATCATAGTGTGGGAAAGGACAGTCCTTACAAATCTTTCGCCCTTTCAGTCCCGAAATATCATTCCTTGTGATGGAAGAGAGTAATAACATGTGAGAGCACCATCACAAGCCAACCAGCAAAGGAAATAACAGGGTGACCTTATAAAATCAGGGCCCAAAAAAACCACCCAATTATAGGGTTAAATGCCACTGAAGTAATGATTCTCCTGGTTTATCTCACTCACGGTGCACTGCATTTTAAACCCAGCCACTGGGGACACGTGAAATGGTGCTTAAACCACTAGTGGAAGGTTCCTTCGTGCTACAGACATGTTTCCATGTATTCCAAAACAGTCTGGGCAGGCAAGGAGTGAGCTTAATGCCTTCCTTTGTAGCAGGAGATCTTTGAAACTCTTATTTGATCGTTTCCCTAGATTAGGATGATTCTGGGCTGCTTTGGAGGAATGTGTTCCCCCTGCCCACCAACCTCCTCTCCCAAAGTGATAAGGCATCTCTAAATGAAAACACTCTCTGAGGCTCTGTACAGAACCTCCTCTGTACACGGCTTTGAAGCAGAGCTGCATGAAGACCTCTGTACCGGCTGAAAATATCTTGCAAACTGATAAAGAAGTGCAGGTACAGCTAAAATCCACTGTGTAATGAGGATTAGCGAGCCTAAGGAGGTTTGTTTGGATTGAAGATTGAGTTGAAATGCGTGAGGCTCGGGTTTGACCAGAAATAAACTGAACTTGGATTTCATCAGATGCCTCCCGGCCCCCTCCTGTCCTGCTCCTCCTCACCCCACTCCACGTTCAGAGTAAATACTCAGAGCTCATCGTTTTAAAAGGAGCTGTTTAATTTTCCCAGCGGCCCAGGTTCTCGTTAAATGTGCTGTGCTTCAGTACAATCCTCCACTTTCCCAACCAGCCCTCAGCTCCCCGCATCTCCCTACCCGTGTGCTGGGCTGGATTGATCTCAGATATGTGGGCAATTGCTCCGTGGAATACAGCCTGAAAAGACCCTGTTTGATCCAATGATGATCCTATAGCAGATATTCTGACTAATTGTATCCATGGAAATCAAGTGCACTTTAACTAATGAAAAAAATAAAAAAAGATAGTGTGGTCAAAGCTTATTTGAAGAAATGACATGTTTTAAAACCTGACATGACTTAAAACAGAATCATATAAGTTCCTTTGCTAAAACACTTTCAGGATATATTAGGTACAACAATAGTTTTCTACATGAAAATGGCTTTGAAATCTTAAAAGAAAAGTATTTTAAAAGAAAAGAATTTTTGCGGTGCATTAAATTGGACGTGAATATGACAGATTTCAAAGACTGTCAAAATAACGAATTTACATCATAAATGCACAGGCTCCCTTTTTAAAGGCCTCTTCAACAACTCAGGAAGGCGTTTAATGGTGAGCAAGTTCAAAGTGTCATGGACTCCCACTGGTATAAAAAGGAGGCAATACCCACTATACTCTCTGTGTTTCAGATAATGTATCTGTCTCTTTTCAAGTTAATAAACTGCACTCCTGTCAAATTGCAGATAAATGAAAGCGACCAAGACATTGTTTTCCCCACATATTGCTAAGAAAGATATCTCCCAATATTTCTAAACGACCAGTATGCTAAAAAGAACTTGAAATGAATCCACCCTGCAGTTATTTTACAGCATCAAAGACAATGAAATTTCCACAGAGGCACTTTCTGAAGTTTTAAATGCTTTATTTCTGATAGCTGCTCATTAAGAAGCTTCGAAAGCTTTTTATTGTTTCAAAGGCAGTCATCTAAATTTTTAATCATTCACTAGTGCTATATGGTCACGATGTTACTCTCTAGTTTTAAAAACCCTTTTTTATTTTCTAAACAGTAATGTCAACATAATGTTTTCCTGAATAATTGTTAGGTATGGCCTTACTCAAAGAGCAACTGTGAGGAGGGGAGAAAGAAAGGGAGAAAGAGGATTTTTTTCCAGCTCCCTTTGGCGAGGGAGAGAAATGAGACACTTCAGGAAATTAAAACCCAGGACCAGCAGTTGACAGAGCTGGCCACCAGCTTAAAACTCTGGTCTTCTGGGATGGCTTCAGCTCAGTCCTTTACAGCTGGGGAAGTTTGTGGTGGGTATTTTTTAAGTTAACAGTGATGCTCTGGAGGCCAATTCTCACCCTGTGACACATGGGTGTCCTTGGGGATAAAAGAGGGTTTAGGGAAAGTTCCTGTCCCTGCCTCTCGAAGCTGCCTCCTGCCCCACCCTCGGTGATCACCAGGGTCAGGTCCCACTGGCAGGGAAGAGGCATCCCCATCCCATTGCCCATCCCATTCTTCATCCCACTGCCCACCCCATTCCCCATCCCACTTCCCATCCCACTTCCCATCCCACTCCTCATCCCATTCCCCATCCCATTCCCCATCCCATTCCCCATCCCATTCCCCATCCCACTGCCCATCCCACTGCCCATCCCATTCCCCATCCGATTCCCCATCCCATTTCCCATTCCATTTCCCATCCCATTCCCCATCCCCTTCCCCATTCCATTCCCCATCCCATTTCCCATCCCATTCCCCATCCCACTCCCCATCCTACTGCCCATCCCCCCNCCATTCCCCATCCCACTGCCCATCCCACTCCCCATCCCATTCCTCATCCAATTCCCCATCCCATTCCCCATCCCATTCCTCATCCCATTCCTCATCCCATTCCCCATCCCACTGCCCATCCCACTCCCCATCCCACTCCCCATCCCATTGCCCATCCCACTCCCCATCCCATTCCCCATCCCATTCCCCATCCCATTCCCTATCCCAAGGTTAGCAGCGGGCTCCAGCCACCGGAGCACGCCGAATCCCTGTGAAGGAGCGGTGCCCTTCCATGCTCACCAGCTCGGGCCCATCCCAGCCTCGCATCTGGTTTCACTTTGCTCCTCACCCCAGCACCATTAGGGACAGGATTTCTTTCCCTCTGCCTGGCCCGAAGGTTCTCACACGCCAGACGTAGGGATGAGGTTGCAGTTTATTTACTCTACAAGCTTGTATTAAATTTCTCCCTCCAGAAACCACAACCCAGCCTCTCTCCTCTTCAGGGACTGTGAGTTTTCCACTCTCAGGATCTGAGCGTTGGACTGAACCCATGTTCCAGCTCAAGGCTCTTCCCTTTCTTATGCTTGGGTTAAAGTAGGTTGAGCTCACTGATGAGGGAGCAGGGAGGAGATTTGGGGTGGATCGAGGCTGACTCTGCTGAGCAGGGAAGCGGATCCCTCTGAATGCAGGCACTTGGCACTTCCAGCTTCCAGATTTCAGTCAGGGTAAAAGCAAAAGAAAACAAAATATTGAGCAGCAGGAACAGCCCATCCATGGAGCAGCCATCACCTGCAAGAGACCATGAGAGAGGGGGATAACATCTGGCTCTTACTAATGCAATGCTTTGCCCTCCTCTAGTGGTACTTGTGATCTGAGTCTCTCAAAGGAATTACAAATATTAGTACAACAACCTTCTGTCAGCTGTGGCCATTCCCCCTTGAGCTGAAGGGTTGGGAGAGCTCTCCTTGCAACCCAGTGGGATGGGGCACCCACTTTAACCAGCAGCTCTTCAAAGAACCACATTTTCCATGCTGAATGTGTGGCTGTTGAATGGATCTCATCAGTTTTATGTGTCATATGCAAACTTACTCCTGACACAGACGTATGTTGACACTTTTATCTGTCCCTCCCCAGCCTGGGTTTGGGTGGTTTTGAGTACACTGGGCTCAACTTTCTGGCTTCTCCTGGTGACCTCACCAGCACTTCCTTCCCCTCTCTGCCCTGGACCCAGGGTATCTGTCAGCTGAGCTCATCATTAGCAAACAGCCCCAGCACAGAAATCTTGAAATGCAAATAATTTCAAAGGCACGTTGGGAACGTGGAGCAAAGAGAGGCGAGCATGTTCCCACTCCGGCCCTTGGAGGCACTGGGAGAGGAGATGTGCTGGTTACAATTAACTCGTGATATCATGGGAACTATGAAATGAAACCAAGTGGCTGCTGTCCTTGTACCAAAGGCCTGGGAGAAGACAAGTTGTCAGCGTTCCTGTCGGGAGCAGAGCAGGAGCTGCTGGGCTGTCCAGCACATGGCTGTCAGTGCTGTCCATGCTCTGTGGCACAGCCCCTGCTCCCTGACAGCTGGGCTTTCCTTCAGTGTCTATATTTGGGTTGTGTCCTGGGATCTCCACTGGTTTTCTTGGCCACTGGAGCCCAGATTGTTTTTCCTCATCTGCTTTGGTTTTTGCTCTGGCTGATGTGGCCACTCCTGTAATTCCATCACACCCTTGAGCCAAGCATCTGCCCAGCCTTGGGCTCTTCTGGATGGACCTGGGAGCAGCCACCAACATTCAGTGTCAGTCCGTCCCCCTTCTCCAACAAGCCCTTGGAGCAGCCCAGCCTCTCTTTGGGAAGTTTTAGTGGACCTCCGAGGTCATTCTTTGCTCTCAGGGGTCAAAGTTTTCTTGATTCTGGTACTGAAGAAATTACAGGATGGCTGGGAAGAGAAGTGATCTCATGAGCTGGTATCTGACAAGGCCTGTGCTTCCCAGCCATTCTGGGAGACACCAGTACAGGGCAGATCCCTGCAGTGATCAAATCCATGGGACAGAACCACAGAACCTCCTGAAAACCAGAGTTAATGTGGCAATTCCTGTAAGAATCACATTAGAGAAGTAGGTTGTATTTTGTGTGGACTGTCCAGCATCTGCCAGTCTGCAGCTGTGTTGTGCAGGTGGGAAGGACCTGATCCCAGAGCTGCCAGGCTCCAAAATCCTGTCTCACCTCAAAATCCCTATATTCACTGCCCTGGGCAGGTATTGAGCTTTGTGCCCTCACACTGAGGAGCTGGGCTCAGCCAGTGTCAAATGCCAGTGCTGCCTTGGGAAGCCTCCACATCCTCTCTCCAAATCTCACTTTTGCAGAACATGCTTTTCCTGTAATGATAAAAGCCTAATTGCATCTCCCCAGAATGCTGTCTGAGAAATAATTCCCATCCTGTGTCTAGGATGACCAAGGAAAACAAATGAGATGAATAAATAATAAAATTTGCAGGACATGTATTTTGCCAGAGACAAAACAGATTCAGATCTGGATGTGCTATGTTTGGAGCTAAGTTTAGAACTCAGGATTTTGGATGGACTTCTGAATACTGACACGCAGGGTTTCAGGCCTTTCTCACAGACTGCAAACATCCTGTGTTCTTGGCTGTTTTCATGTTGGGATCCATGCTCTGCTACGTTTCCAGGGAGAATTTTACTCTGGTCCTTAATGCAGGAAGATCCAAGGGCTTTGGGAATAATTAGAAGCTTCATGTGCTACCAGATCATTTGGCCTATCTTTTGAAGCATAAAAGGAGGGGATGGAGTAAGATACAGCTCTTGCATCTGTGAAATTCTTTCCCATTGGCAATCTCCCTGCAAAGTCATAATTAATGAGGATATTCCAGTTCAAGATCTAAGTTCTATCACAGGCACTGGCTTTCCCAGACTCTGAGGTCCCTGCACTTGGAGGGAGATCCCAGCACAGTGTCCTGGGGCCTGGGCTGGATTTAAAGGCACTGCTCAGAGCGTGTGGGATGCAGAAAGCGTGGCCAGCAGCAGAGCCAGCAGCAGAGCCAGCAGCAGAGCCTTTCCATTTGTTTTTCCTGACCCGGTGCATGCTCAGTGCTGCAGGGTGAGGGAGAGGTCCCCCAGCCCCATCCCAGCGCCCTGCCTCGGGCCCTGGGGCACCCAGGGGTCCGGGAGCTGTGTCCGTGTGGCACAGCAGGACACAGGCAGCGCCTTTGATGTGCCTGGTGCTCAGCTCCCCGAGCCCATCCCTTGCCCCTCGCTGTGCCCATCCCTTGCCCCTCACTGTGCCCACTCCGCTGAGCCGCCCTCACGCCAGGCCAGCGCCGCAGCAGCACCGGCCCCTGCTCCCTCCCGGGGTGGAAATGCAGATCCCAGCCCCAGGCTGTGCCTCCCCGTGCCATTTGGTCTGCGAATACCCTGCGTGCCACATTTCTGTGTCGTAATTTCCAGCCTGGTCTCTGCTGGCTGTAAAGCTGTCCTCGGCAGGCCGTGATGGATGGGGCTGTGCTGTTGGCGTGGCCTTTTCGGGGAGCGTTGCTGACCCCCTGGCATGTTCCTTGAGGTGATCCTCTGCTGCTCCATTGCTTCAGAGTGAGCCACAATTCCCCACTGCTCTCACTTCCCAGTCGAACTGGTTGCTCTCAGGCTGACGCTGATGTTTTCAATGTTGATGCCTGAAGAAAACACGATGAACTTTTTCCTTGAAGTGGGGAGTTCTTCAGAGGCTACACAGCTCCAGATGGTCAGTTATAGAGAATACCACCTCTATTCATTATTTTAAATTACTTGTCCATGTCTTTGTACCTTATTTTTTCTCTCTGGCTATTCTGAAAGAGTTAAACTCCACTATTCCATCACTGCTGGCAAAATGGCTCTGTCATTTGGCATTGCTTCTCCTTCCTTCTGACTAACTTGGGGAATTGACTAACAAAATACTTGAAATATTTGATCTGAAATTTGCTTTTGTGTAACATTCAAGGCTTTAAACTTCAAACTTCATTACTGGAGGGATTTCCTGCTGGTAAACTCTGAGCATTCCTGTGAGACACCAGCCCAAAGCACCTTGTGTGCTGTCCCCCTGTCCCGCTGGCAGATTCAGAGAAGGCCTTGCAGAATGTTTCCAGCACGACTGACTTGTCCCATCAATGTAGCTGGGAAGAGTGGGACCTGCCTCTTTTAACTTAGAACTTTTAAGCAGGCGAAATGAGATATCTTGGCTCCCTCTACGATGAATAGACAGAGAGAGATAGTGCCCCAAAGGGAGAGGCCTCAGCCCTCAGACTGACATTCAGGAGAGGTTTGAGGAGATGCCCCGTGGTGATGTCCACCCTCCACTGGTGATAGGAGCTGCCTCTGTGACTGGCTGAGAGCAGACGCTTGACTTGCATGTGGCAGGATGGATCCCAGCTGCAGGCCCACAGTTTGAGAGGTATTTATGTGCCTCACTAATCAGGAGCTGCTTTGAAGGATTTACAGAAAGGTTCTTCAGTTTCACTGAAATAAAAGGGATTTAGTTTAGATAAGGCAGACCTTTGGGGAATCTGATGTCTCACGTATGCATCTCAACCCTTCAGAAGAATTTGAGTGTTCTCTCAGAGTAAGCTCAGATGTGGCTGGTGGGCATTTGAGACATCAGATCTTAATGCAAAACTCAGGAATCAGCAAACTTCTATTTAAAAAGAAATACTTTATTCAGAGAAATTGAAAACAGAGTCTTTCTCACTGCTTTCAACTCATGTGTTCCTTCCCACTGAGGTCTCAACTGCACCATCCCACCTTCCAGTGCCTTGGTGGTGAGGAGAAGGCAGCAGGGGCTTGGGTCCAGGTTCACCTTGGGATGTGCAGAGCTGGAATAACTCTCCTCTCCCCTGTACAGACACCAGATATTTCCTTCTGTTCCTAGAAATAGGAAAAGGCATTGTCAGCCTTGACTTTCACTTCAATCACATCCCTCCACTGCTAAATCTGGTTTCAGAAAGGAGAGAGCTTCATGCTAGCTCATAAAAACTCCAAAATAACAACAAGAAAGAAACCCTGCACAAAATCCCTTGTGTGCTCAGGTCCAGACATCCCTTCTTGAGCTGTAATTTGCGGCTGTCTGATCACTTTGGAGCTGTAGCATTGATTTCCTCACTCCTCCTTCCCCAAGGCCTGCAGAGGGGCCACTCCACTCTCTGCACTTCTGGTCTGCTCTTGGAAATGCTGATCCTTTCTTGAAAGCTGGAGGGGGAATAAATCACCAGCAACCTGACGAACCTGCACGAAATTCAGCCACAGTAAAGCCCACCACAGTGGCTGAAGGCAGCTCCTTGCTGGGGGTTTCCATGCCTGTACTGGTGGTGTGGGAGCTGTGCCACATCTGCAGGTGTGTGTTTGGATCCAGCTGTGCTCTGCTGCAGGATGGCAACCCGTCACATCTGGCTCCCCTTGATTACTCTGCTGAGAAGCCAGCTTGTTCTCATTTTGAAGTAGCAAAGATGGCAGAAGGTCCCTTTATTCACAGTAATTTCTTCTGGTCAGGAGAGAGAATAGCAAGATCCTGTAAGATGGAGCTACCAAAGGTCAAGGCAGAGAAGCTTTTGCACAGAGCATAATTAATCATCACAACATCCTTTGCATTTCTGTAGGGAAAGCTACTTCAGGCTGAAGTTCAAAGTTCCAGGATGCTGGTCCAGGCCTGATCTTCTGTGCAGGCAGTCTTGAGTCCAGCTTAGGTCTTTGAAGGTCACCCCAGCCCCTGAGCTACCAATTATCAGTTAAATAGACATCTCTGAGGGTCTCACGAAGGCTGATAGGAAATAGTAGACCACATGGCTTAAACAGAAAGGAAATCTTCGAATTCTGGCTTTGCTGCTCTCCAAGCAGAGCACTGGATGGCCCAGGGACTGAGATGGAAGAAAGAAGGGGCAAGGTGGGGATGGGAGTGGGGTGAAGAAACATCTTATTTTTCTGATTTAATACTCAGCCACTGACTGGATATGCAACTTGGGCCAGGTGCCGTGTAAAGCTCCCTCTGGACAACCACAGATTTGGGCTTTTTACTTTTCCCTGCTTCTTGGAAAAGAAAAAACAATGCTGGAACACCTCACTGGAAAACCAGATGTGGCATCTTGAAGCTGAGTTTCCTCTGGTAAATAAATTCCTTGATGAAACCGAACTAAACAAAGCTGCTCACTAACCTTGCCCTGCTGCTGAAGAGTTTTTTTGAGTTTTCAAACATCCTTGTGATGACTCTTCTTTTGCTGTTCTCCCAGTGCCATGTCGAAACATTACATGACTTGAAAGCCCCAAAGTCATGGAAGGGGGTAAGGGAGGAGGAAAATACAAAGCAACTTGTACAGACTGCTGTTGGTGGGGGGAGGACGAGGACTTTTTTTCCCCCACAAACCCCAGTAACCACATGAAAGCTCTTTAAAAAGTAACAAAACCATCTTCTCTGTAGCAGTTCTAGTACTGCAGGTAGTAAAGGCTGGTATTAATTACCTGATGGAGCTTATTGCTGCAGGTGGCCGCCAGTCAGGAGCTGGAGTGCTTGGGTGGCCAGTTGCCCTGGTTTCCATAAAGCCAACGGGACACCTTGTCCACCGCAGCCCCCGGAGGAGACGCAGAGCAGGTTTCTGCAAGACATTGCCCTCCCAAAGGAGCCTGGTCTGGCTTTCTGGAGCCACCTGGATCCAAATGTGTGCAGACGTGCGTGTCTGCCTGTAAACCAAACCTGCTGGAGGAGGAATCACTTGTGTGACACAAACAGGCGCCTTCCAGCAGCCGACACCGTGGGTGCTCCAATTAACGGTGCCACGGCGATCGCGGCTGCTCTTGGGTTCATTACAAAAGACAGACAGACATCTGCAGGGGTCTTAAAATAATGACTCCTTTTATCTGGTGATTGGCAGAGGTGGGGTGACAAGGATCTGCTGCTTAGCATAATCTGAGACTTTTTCTTCTCTTTTTTGGGTACCAGCAGAAGACACAACGCGGGCACCTGGAGCAGCGGCGCGGGGAGGACGGTGGGGCTGCGGCAGGTCTTTGCCTCGCTCACCCACCCCACTGGAGCATGGTCTTCCCAAAGTGCTCATTTCTGGTCTCCATTGCTCAAATCAGCTGCTGGTGCTTTCTGAGCACACGTTTTCCCTGCAGCCCTGGTGTGTCCTTGGCTCTGAGTGTGGCCTGCCAGGACACGGACCCTGCGCTGACCCGAGTGCCTCCTGCCTTGTTACTACTTTGGTGTCTCTGGTCAGATCTGTTACCATCACTGCCAAGGCCTTGCTCAAAACAGGGAATAATGGCAGAAGTTCCCTTTGAAATTTCGTCTCTTCCCAGGGCTGCACAGCTCTTCCACTGCGGGTCCCTTTCCTAAAGGCAAAGCAACTTCACATCACTTTCAGCCCCTTCAGTCTCCCTGCCTTGGGAAACATCCTGGAACTCTCAAAGGAGGAAACGATTCCAGGGCTGCGCCCGTCCAGATCAGTCTCTGGGACATCCATAGGGAAAAGGCTTGTGCCAGTTCAGGCTTCTCCTGAGTCTTCTGGGATCCCTGAGGTTTTAGTCTAAATTATTTTTTCTTATACTAGGCCCAGCAATAGAAAATAAGAAGAGGTTATTAGCTATTTTCTAATTATACTCTGACCTTTTAGAGTATTTTCAGTTATGGATTTCAAATCCATTTTGCAAAGTTTGGTGAACTAAGCCCCAGCATAAAGAAGTGCCACCTTATTTTTCAGGTCAGAAAATTAAAGTGTTTTCCCAAATTATATGAGAGGCTGAGCAGGGATTAGACCCCAGACCCCCAGCTCACA
Source organism: Platysteira castanea (assembly GCA_013397175.1). Lineage (NCBI taxonomy): Eukaryota > Metazoa > Chordata > Aves > Passeriformes > Platysteira > Platysteira castanea. The sequence continues at coordinate 2,266,322 of VYXC01003455.1, read as the reverse complement.
ATCCCTTGCCTTAACTGCCAGCTCAGCCTTCACTCATTCTGGTGTGGGAAAAGCAATCGGGAATAAGAAGCTATTACTGGGACAGGCAGTCTGTGGGGGATAGAGTTACAGTTTTTACAATAATGTATTATTTAGGACTGGGTTGCCATTTGAGATGGACTCAGGCTGCAAATTCAGAGGCACTGCTGGGATTGAATACTGAAAACCCCAGAGTGGAGAAGCGTTTGAGCAGAGAAGCATTTGAGTTTGAGGTTTGGGATCTATTACTGTGGATTCCCAGAGATGTCTGTTCCAGAGGTCTACGGCACATCTTCTGCAGCACTTATCTCTTGCCCTCAATATTTATTTTACCATCCAGGAGGAGAGACAGGAGGATTTTCTCTGTCATGCCATTATGATTCCTCCCTCTTATAGACCAACTCAAGCAAAATTATTTACAGATCTAATAGAAAGGGCAAAACTTTCTCATTAAATTTTTTTTCCCGGCTCCTATTACATTGCTGTGTACTTGGAATACATGTCAAAATAGAAAAAGAAGGGATGCTGATGTGTTTTATTTGGTCTTTCATTTGAGGCTTGCTAGCTATTTTCAAACTGAACTTAAACAGAAGGCCACAAGAGTTTAAACCTGATTAAAAGGATGCAGGAGAACATGAAATGCTGCTCTCCAGAAGCTCTCAGGCTCCCTGTTAATCTGTGCTGATGCCTTTTGAGCATCGGGGTTAAGAGACAATAAAGAACATGGGGCAAATGGGATCAAGACAAAAAAAGTGAATTAGTGAATTAATGAAGAAAGATCTTGAGAAAAATGTCTTTGATACCTAAAAATAACTAATAGTGTGTGTTAGTTTAAAAGCATATTTTCAATGCAGGGATAAGTGCACGCAGCAGGGAGGAAAATGCAAGAGAGAGGCTGGAGTCGAGAGTGTAGAGGGTGAATTTAACTGACAATAGATCACTCGAGCCTGTGGTATCGCGTTTAGAGGGTTAAAAGGCTAAACATCTTCGTATTTAATGGAAGATGCTCCTAGAATTCTCAAAAGCAAAAGATGGAGAGAAAAATCTGCTGCCTGGGAACTTGAAAGAGCTGCACTTTTGAGCCCAGAGCCTGGAAAGCTGCAAATCTATTCAGTGGGGAGACCCAACAGATCTGTTCCTTCTCCTCAGCCCCGCAGGGAACGGGCTCTGTCCCGGGGGATTTGGGATGCTGAGGCTGACCCCAGGTGTGCTGCTCACCCTGCCCCGTGTCCAGGTCACTCCAGGATTGATTCACCTGCAGTTTGGGTTTAAATTAGGAGTTTTCAGGGCCTTTCAACCTTTATTCATGGACAAACACTCTTGACCAACGGGTATGGAGGGACATCAACCAAGAAAGGTTTGCTTTGCTGGCAGCACATCAGGCCAGCCCTGGGTCTGTAGTGAAATACTTTGGGTTTGTAGTGAAATACTTTGGGTTTGTAGTGAAATACTTTCTACCACTTTGCTGAAAATTGCTCTTGGGTATTAATCAGGCTGGAGTTTGCAGGGTCAGGACCAAACTGAATGATTGTAATTCAGGAAACTACAGTAATGTGCTGATGGTTGTCTTTGTTAGAATTTTACCACGCGGTATTTGAATCAAAAAGTCACCTTTTTTGTAGGGAAGGCATGCTCTGTAGGTAACCTGCCCTTCCTAAAAACCAATAAATGATGTTCTTGGAGAACAAAGATCTAAGGATGCTCTGTAGAAAGGAATAACATGAACAAAGCTGTACCATACATTAAAATCAGCAAAACTGCTTAAGGCAATCCAAATGCATTTTTTTATTAGTATTGTGTTGTGATGCTAAATAGAAAATGACAACTGTGAATAAGATAAAGGTCTTCATTGTGCATGAAAAATTCAAATTGTTACTTTAAGGAGCGATTTATTTTTTTTTAAACATCATAAAACATTTATGATAACATTTTACAAAATTAGGAAGGGGAGAATTGGCTTGAAATCTTCTAAATCCATTAAATTTTCATGTTGTTGTTCAAAGCAATGGTTAAAAAAGCAAGAAAAGAAAAAGGTCTAGAAGGCATGAATATAGATATTTGAATATATATTTGACAGCTTTATCTGAGAATCAGAAGTCTGGAACTTGAACTAATTTAGGGCTGAACGAAACTTTTATCTGTGGGTTAGGCTGAGAATTTCTGAATGATTAATGACTGCAGCAGAGCATGAACTTTCCAGGCCACAGGGGGAAGAAGAGGGTCATTCCCAGTAGATACTGGATACAGCTCAGCCCAGAGACAAGGCAGTGAAACCATTTCGCTGAAAGTTCAGGGAAAATCTTTGCCTCTCATGAGAAACAGGGAATTTCTCAGGTCTAAGTGTCTTTAGGCACCTTTGCAGTGAGTTTTGCCTCTCTCTAAACAGCTGGAGCAAGAATTATGCTCCAGGGAAAGGAGAGAGAGGTGGTGACCCTGCCAAGACCAGCAGGTCTCTGCTGCCTCGCGGAGAGGCACAAAAACGAGGACCTGAAAAGCATCTTCTGGCAGCTGCTCTTATGGGCTTTGGGTGGGCATGCACCTAAGGGGGCTCTCCCAGGGCAGGATCAGGGATTTAACCCCCAGCACAGAGCAGGATGGGGAACTGCCCCAGCTGAGACGTGCTGGAGATGGTTTTAGGTGAAATTAGTGTGTTTTTAATGAGAAAATTTGGAAATAATGGGCTGTGGGAGTAGAGGGGAGTGGAGTAAGGAGGAGCTGGCATGCCTGGAAGACCTTGTGTGTGTTGAGCACACGCAGTGGGAATCACATCTCCCACCGTGCCAGGGGAACGGGGCCCTGGCACCCCCACATGCCCCAGGAAGCCAGGCACACCGTCCCTGTCCCCTCCCTGGCAGCTGGAATGAGCCCTCCCCGCCGCCCCGAAGACGACGCGCTCCCACACCGCCCGCCCGACGAGAGCGGCAATTTGTTCCCGTTTAAAGAGAAATTAATTGTGGCACAGGAGTAAATGCGAGGACTTCAAACGAGCCAGTGACTCCGACTGGAGAAGTTGGCACTTGGAAAACAAACACGAGCAGCAGCAACATCCTTGTGTGTCATGCTGCACTCGCAGAGAGACTTTTGAAATCCCGGCTCCGCGCTCGCCGGTCGGCGGAGCCGCGGGAAACCCGCTCGCTGCATTTTGCCGGTTAGTAATTACATTTTTCATATTTTATTTATTTCCTCAAAAGGAACAAGTAATTATTACACAATACTTTCCCCCCACACCAATTTGGAAGATTTATCAATTATAATCTAGGAGAACGGCCCCATGTTAGACTTCAAATGCGTCTCATTAAGGATATTTTTTAGGGAGAGTGGTGGAAAAACAAAGAACTGCTGTGCTGTTGTCTTTTACTTCGCTTTAATGTCGGGTTCAGAAGTAATGATGTTGGGAACAATCATTCTTCAAGCCTCTGTTTCCTTGTGTTTACTCATTAAACACGAGAACCAGGTGCTCTCACGGGGAAATGCTCATTCTAACATTGGCTTTAGAAATCAAAAGTCTCTTCACTTCCACTAACAAGCTCAGCTTTGCAGGGAAGGGACTGGGAAAAAAGCAGCCAGGACCTGCTTTAAAAATGGAATATTAGTGCCCAGCCCATAGAAGCTGTCCTGATTTTGGAGAGCTCTTGGTGGGAGGCATATGATTACAGGGTGTTCACAGTGCCTGATGTTTGGTCCTGGTGTTCAGAGCTCCCCCGGGAGAGAGGGGCTCCCTCAGCAGTGGAGGTCAGCTCCTGCTCTCACACTCTTCCAGAGGAACCTGTCCATCCCCACTGATCAGCCAGGGTAACCAGGTCCCCTGATTATGCAGAGTGAATATCCCTGTGGAAGGTGGCTCAAGCTCTGTGACATCTCCTGAGCTGCTCAGGGAGCTCAGTGTAGACATCTCACACCACGCTGGGCTCCTCAGGTCACGCAGGAGATCTGCCCAGGCCGATGGGAACGACACCAGGCATGGAATGTGCAGAGGTCAGGGAGGTGCCCCAGGGCCCATTAAGGCTCCATCTGCTCATCCCTGTAAAGCACAGCTCCACCCCAGCTGTGGCATGCTGGCAGGGTATGATGGGGTCACACCAGGGCTTGGGAGATTGAAAAGCTCTTATTTCTGGGGGAAAGTCACTCAGTTTTCTTGAAGTTTCTGCAGGCAGTATTTAGGAGCCCAGGGTACAGGTCCAAGCTGAGAAGGTGATCTGGCTCTGAAAGTTTCTCTGTTATCTGTGCTCACCATATTCACAATTCAGTGCCTGTATTGGCCATGAATTTTTCTTTATCCCTTCAGCAATGAGGGAATGGGAAAATTCAGGATTGAAATCCCAAGCTGATTTTCTTCCACTGGTTTTTCGTGTGGGGCATACTTGGGAACATCTCATAGGGAACCAGAGGTGCTCGGTGGTGTGGATAAGGGTGGGAGGGAGAGAAATGCTCTCCCTTTGGGTGGATGCACAGAAGGTGGCATGAGTGCATCTGAACAGGAGGCAAAGACAGCAGCTGTGCAAGGACCTTTCTGTGTAGAAAAGCCCCTGGGTATTTCCCTTGAATCCTGAAAACTTTCGTATTACCATGGACTGAAATTAGAAAAAGAAATTAGATTATTTTGCCGTAGAGGAGAAAACTTCCATTTCTGCAGGAAGTGATTTTTTTGCAAGATTTCAACCCATCCTAATTTTAGCTCCAGTTTGGTGAAGCTCAAGGCTGAACCTGTATTTGCAGTGATTTACAGCAGTGTCCCCCCCGGGCTGCAAGGGACAGGAGTGGCAGAGGCAGCACCAGCCAGTCCCTTCAGGTGTCATCCTCCATTACTAATTATTCAAATTGTCCAACTGCCCTAGATGGGCTTTGCTGGAGGGCTGCTTCCATTCCTGGCCACTGCAGAGCTCCACTTGCCAAGCCCCCGAGCCCCTGAGCCATCCCATTGATGGAGAACCTGAATCTGAGTTAAAAGCTGTGAATCTGCTCTCCTGCTTCCAGCCCACCTTCACAGAGCCGGCCGCTTAAACTTTTTACTTGTCCTGCAGGAAAGCCTGTTAGTGGGAAGATATCAAGGGGAATCTGTGTAGATCTGATTGGCAAGCTGTGTTCTTAGTTCTTGGTGCTTTTTTGAGTCATCGTCTTTTCCCCAGCAGTGCCTTTTAATTCTGGTTTTATAGCTGACCTTGTTACTGTTGTTAGTACAGTTTTTCCCTTTCCCTTTTTTTCAGCGTAGCACTTCTGTAAATGTTTTTGTTCTTTGTTCTAGTTCACTGTCCCTTTGAGGTTCCCTCTGATGTCTAGTCAGTGGCGTGTTTTTGATAAATTCTTCCCTAGCTGGTGCATCTTCTCTCCAGGTATCAAAAATCAGGGCAATGGTTATTGAAGGGACGCTCATTAGAGCGAGCCACGATTTCAGTGCTGCTGCCTCTGCTAAGGAGTGGGTGCCTCCGAGTCAACAAATGGGCCAGCATTTAAACAAAGAAGCAGGAGAGCTGCCCTTGCAGACCCTCCGGGCAGCACCTCAGCCGAGCGCGGGGCTTTGAGCGCGGGGCTTTGATTGCCACGTGTGATGGGGAGAGCAGCAGCCCTGCCAAGTCCCTGCCAGCCACATCCCACACCCACCAGCATGGGGACAGAGCCGTCTCCTTGTGCTCCCACACAGCCAAGCTGTGCTTGGAGGGTCAAGAGGAAGGACTGAAAGAGAGGAAATGGCAAAACGAGCTCTGTTTTGTACCCCTGTGCTGACAACTGCTGTGCATGGAAAGGGTGCTGAGAGGGGCACTAGGCTGGAAAGTTCCTAAAGTCCTGCTGGCAGAGCAGCCACATTCTGGCCTTGGCTTCTCCGTAGGAAGCTGAGCTGGCTCTGACCCCCTCCGTGGGTATGTTGACCTGAACCAAGTCCTTGGCTTCAACCTCAGCACAACCAACCAATCTGTGCTGCAGCAGAACCCAAGTCACACACAGTTCAAAGCGGTTTCTCTATGGCTTGAGGGCTCAGTGCAAAGCTCTGCCTCCCTGGGAACCCTCTTTCTTGTAAACCTGTCCCCAGGCACCAAGAGATCACCCACTACACAAAGTACTTGTGAGCATGACGTAAGATTTGCTGCGTCTTCTTGAAGTCCTCTGTGGACAGGAAGCAGAGCAGGGAGGACCAGCAGCTCCAGGTTCTTTGTGCCAGCCCAGCGGGGAGCCGGGGAATGTGGGGATCCTCATAAAAGGGAAACCAGCAGTCCCACCTCTGTACTTTCCCAGCATAGACGTTTTGTCTTGGATTATTCGGGAACCTTTCTTGTGTTCTGCATGGTAAATAGGCTTTCCTTGAGTCTCTCATGTTGGAGGTGTAACGATGCAAAGGGCTTTGTTCTGGTTACACGGCAGAGAACAGCTCCAAGGTTTGTTTACACCAAAGGGCAAGGGCATAATAATCCTCTCCGTGCATCATGCAAGGGCTTGCAGCAGGAAAGGTAACGTCTAATGACCTTCATTTCTTAAACGCCTTCCAAACTCCTCCTCAGACACTAGAGGGTGAAGCTCTGCAATTCCACTGAAAAGTAAGTGGCAGAGGGAAAATGAACCACAGAAAGGTCAAAGACGGTGTCTGAGCCAGGAGACTTGGCTGCTTTGATTATGTCAGCGCTGCCCTATATTCTAAGAACCTTTAGGAAATTAAAGAAACTCTGAGTTGGATAAAGTTGTAAAGTTGAAGTTAAAAACAAGTTTGAGTGGCCTTTGGCAATGCCTTTTGTGCTTCTGAAGCATCTGCAAGATGCTGCTCCCTGGCCAGGCAGGCCCCACTGGCTGTGCTGAGGATCCAGCAGAAATTCTGCTGGAGTCCAGGGTGACACAGATTCCCAGGACCATCAGCAAAGCCACTCAAACAAGACAGCCTTAAACTAAACTCAGCTTAAAAGTTCTCTTCATGGCTTCACCTCAGGAATCAAACCAGCTGCCAAGTGCAAACGCTGGAAGTACATCCCTTAATTTAACATTAACTTTAGCTTGTTGCAACTTGATGGGCATACTCCAAATGCACCACTGCTTTGTTCTAACTCTAATTCGCTCCTCCACACCTGCCCAAACTGCTGGTGACTTTCTCAGCTGGATGCACATGTACAAGTCCTGGTGTTGAGCTGTGTCAGCAAACGCTGCTCCTTGTTGCTTTAACAAGGTTGCAAAATGCTCGTTGGGTAGCAACGAGCTTCACGAGCTTCACGCAGCCAAAAATGAAATGCAAATAGGAGGTTTGGCCCATTGCTGGTGAGACTCTTCAAAGCCAGGCTCCCCTTCCTGTGATGTGAAGACTTTGAGATGGAATCCCCCCAAGCAAGAACAGCTCTCAGAAGAGGTGCCAGCACCTGGTAAAATCAAAGCTTTGAAGATGGGCCTCCCCATTGATAGAAGCCTTTGCATAAGTATCCTCCTATCTCCTCTGATGCCTTTCCAGTGTCAGCAAACTGAGAGCTACGGAATCAGGCATGGGGTGGGATCCCCGTGCTGCTCCCTCACTGGAACAGCAGCTCTTGGCTTTGCTGGAGGCTCCCACCCAGCCACAGAGATGGGTCCCCTGACCTCCTGCCTGACTCAGGGGCTGGCAGGTGGATTCCGGCAGGTCTGCTGGGGTGCTTGCAGATGTTATCACAGCCCCACTTCCCCTTCTCTCTGTCCTCCCCCTGCCCACCCCGCCCCTGCAGAGCTGGCAGAGCCAAGCACGAGCACTCCGGGGGAAACCCAGCAGCGCCATGGAGACGGAGGGAGGGAGGCAGGGAGGGTTTTCTGCCAGGCTCCGCAGGGCTGAGCCTCTGATTCCCCGTGCCACAGGAGCAGGAACATCCCGCAGGGGCAGGGCAAGGTGAGAATGGGGAAGTAGCAGCACTGAAAGCTCTTGCAGATCTCACCTGCTGAGCCCTAACAAGGAGAATTCTGCTTTTTGGATCTCCCTGAAGAAGATGATGGTGTGGCAAATGAGAGAAATGCCATGAGTTGTCTTCAATGTGTAATTGGGGCATCTTCCAGTGGAAGTGCGATGATTTCAACCACCTCCTCCCCAGACTTTCTCAAAAAGAGAATCAATCACTTCATCCTCTTCCCAGAACCAGCCTCTACTCCTCTTCCTCAGGCTGTTCTTCACCAAAGCAATGCTCTCCCTGCACCAGGCAAGGCATTAGATGGCTCACAAACTATTTTTTATTATTTGATTGGCCACTCTTTTACTTCAATGTATAACCTGCTGAATTACAAGGAGAAATTCTTTTCTGCTCTAAATTCTTTCTTACAGAGAAGCCTTAAAGCTCTCAGTTTTCCTCATCCCCGAAAGATTTCCACTAACAAGGCATAAGAAAGAGGAAGGAGTGAGGTTTCATCTCACTTTTCATCCTTTCCTCTAATCAAGCAACACTCCCTGGCACCCTGCGCTACCTGTCTTGGAGCCTGTTCTGGGGTGAGGGTTGTCCTCTGGCCAGGAAGGACGGGGGTGGAAATGAAAAGAAAAACCCGCAGGCTCTCCCAGGGAAGAGGAACTGGGAGTGCAGTGGTTTGGGCACACGGGCCAGGAGAGAGGTGCTGGCTGATGGAACATCCATGCAAGTCCCTCGGTGCGTGGATAAAGAGCAGGAGGAGTCTCTGTATCTCCTTGTGGCTTCTGGTGTTTCTTAGGAGACCAACGTGCTCTGTGCTCCTGAGAGCGTGGCTGATGAGAGATGTGCTGCTCCTCTGCTTGTCTTTCTCCAAGTCCTTGAAGATCCAGGCCTCCTATTTTTGGGATGCTTTGGGAGGGAAATGGTTGCTTGCTTTGAAACGCCCGGGAGAGGGTCCTGTGGGAAAAAGGTCTCTCATGAGGACCATGGCTGCTCTTTGCTCTTCACAGAGGGAAGCTCAGCTGGGTAATTTTCATAATTTCAAAATGTTTTGTTCCTGAGCAAGAAATCCAATGCTTTTGTCCACCAGACCCCAAACTGGAACACTCCATTAAACATTAAACTGGGAATATGTTAAAACTGCTTATTATGGTCTTAATGAATTATCTGTTTTAGAAGGGAGAAACAGTGAAGAATTGCTGGCATAAGTGTGGAATAAGATTTTTCAAAGGAATTACCCCAGCCAAGGCCCAGGATAAAAGTATTTTCAATAATAGCATTAGACCAAGAAGCAGCACAGCAAGAAATGCCAACTGTAGTCTCTAAATGCTTAAGCAACTTGAAATCTAAAGATGAAAAGGCACTGTACACTATTTACTCTTCTTAATGCTGAATTGTACAGAAGTACATTTATATTTTATACCTCTTTGAACTGGGAAATATGTATAATTCCCACAAGAGGATAAAGTATTTTTGCACTGAAGGATTAGAGAGGTGCTGTTTAAAAGACAGTTTCAGGTGCAGCTCTGAAAGGGTCTTTGACAGCAGGTCTGGCCACTGCTCTTGTTCTTTCATTAGAGCCCAGAACTGGTGCATCACGTCTGCATTTCGCGGGCGAAGGCGCTGGAGGGGAACATCAGCAGTCCGAGCAGATCTTAAGCAAATTGCTGCTATTTGAAGGCAGAGTTCTGCTTCAAAATCAAGAGGCTGATAAATGTCTTTGACTGCTTCCCAGCCTTTGTGATGGTCTCCACCAGGGCGACCCACTGGACCTCATCCACGCGTGGCCACAGCCTTTGTGAGGCACTTCCACCGCGGCCCAGCTCCTCAGACCGGGGAGAGGGAAGTGCTGGCTCTGGTGGAGTGCTCCCGTTTGAACCCATCCCGCCGTCTCCTCAGATGCATTTCTCTGCTGGGAGGTTATTAGGAGTGACAAGCCTCTGGTAACGTAATCTAGTATTTGAATAAAGCAACTGCTGCGTCCTGCAGGTGACTCCTTTGTGGCCACGCTCGGAGGAACAGAGCAAGGAAGGGTCGCTCCTGCCTTTAAACTTCCTCGCCGTGCACGGAGGGGAGAAAAGACAAATAAAAGCCAGGCAGTTTAGCTTGCACCACCTTTTAACAAGTTCTGTCAGCTCGGCTGGAATGGCTGGAAAGGGATACTGCCCCTTCCGAAACGAGGCAGCGCCTGAGCCGGTTTCATTTGATTGAATGTGTCATCAGATCCGACCACGAGCCTAATAAGGCCAGAAATATTTTCTTGGGATGATGGAATCCCATTTATCTGAAGGTTTTCTCTCCCCTGACGTCGCTTGCTCTCGGGCAGGGTGGCTGAGGGGATGCCAGGCGGGCTCAGCCCCTGCCTGCCCCTCTCCACCCGTGCTCCCGTGGGCTGGTGCTTGGCTGACTGTAGAGAATCCTTATTTCCTGCGGATCCAGCACTTGCAGTGGGCTCTGGCCGTGGGGTCAGTGCTGGTGGGAGGGAGCAGAGCTTTGCCTCCTTCAGCCAGGGAAGGGACAGCGAGTTCTAACCAGCAAATATCGGCTTGAAGCCTCCATTGTGCCAGCCCACCGTGGGGAGGGGGAGAGGAGCAGATAATGAGCTGCTGCATGATCAACCGCGAGAAGAAGGTATAAAAGATATAGACCATTAGAAAAGAACAAGGCTTTAAATGCCATCTGAGATTTTAGCTGAAAAGGCCTTTATTAGGTTTAAAAAAAATCTACATTTAACAATATAGAGTACCCAGTCCTGTAGATTTCTACCGCAAACTCCTCTGAAGTAAACTACAAAGGATTGTGATGTTTCTTCTTTCAGACTTTTTTTTTTTATATGAACTTTTTTTAAGGCACCGTATCCCAGTGAACTATCCTCCATTTCTTTTTCTTGCTGAAGCTGCAGATGTACATTATGCTAGTGTGAAAAAAAGCTAATTAAACTGCATAGACTCTGCAGGAGGCAGAGAAGGCCTGCAGTGCACGGGGGATGATTGATTTGGACTGTCACACAGCTCTGCTGGGTGTCATAACTTAGTGACAAATAAAGGATTACAGTGTCCCAGAGTAACTCTCTCCCTTTTATTGTTCACCAGACATCAAAGCACAAAAGCATATTAGCATTTTTAATAAGTAGTTAGGTCAGTCGTGGCTTACAGTTTGGAATTACTTTCTGTAAAACTAAAAAAAAAATGAAAGAAAAACCAAACTTATTGGTAGATTAAAAAATATAATACCCACAAGGCAGGAGCGATTCTTCCATTGCTTTCGATTGGGAGTGCATTATTTGTCTAAAACATGTGGGGAATGCCAGCTCCCAGCCCATTGTCTGAAAGCGAGATTTCTAGCTATAAAAATAATATTAAGAAGTTGAAAACATTTTATCAGAAAAGCAATTACTGAACTTCTAGCATTCGAGGCCCGTGTGTTGCATTATTTGTGCATTTTCATGGGGAGCTTATTGTTTTCTGCTTACAATTAACAGTATAAAATGACATTTTTTTAAAATCACCTTATCTCTAATGAACATGTATCCCCGGAAATAAAGTTGGGGGTATCTTGTATTTTTAAGAAAGCATAATAATAATAATTTGAGGGGGTTTACTTTGAATAAACAGAAGTTAGATATGAAAATACGAACTGGGGTGGAATAATGAGGCTGGTGTTTTTATCAGGGTATTATTAGCTGGACATAATTGTTAACCTTTCCCTTTGGAATGGGCAGAGCCTTTTTGGATGGCACTGCTCCATGGATGGGGACAGAATGGCACGGGCAGGATAAATCTGTGGGAATGGTGTGGGATGCTGGGCTGCTCCTTGGGCACTCGCTGTGTGTTCACACTCAGCCTGTGCAAACCCCATGAGCAGCTGGAAATTGTCCCCTCCTCAGTGGAGATGCCCCGAATGACTTCGAGATGTTTATAAAAACCACACAGGGTTCGAGCTAAACCTTTGTATAGGAGGATCCTGGCTGCAAACCCCCCTCTCTGTGGTGGGATTGATCAGAACCAGAGACTGAGGGAGAGGTGGGGCTGGATGGCTCCAGAGCTGCTGCTCCATCCCTGCCCGTGGCAGACTGAGATTCCCATCCTCCCTGAGAAGAGAAAGGCTGCAGTAAAGCTGCAAACTCCACTCTCCTCTGCTCCCCTCTCTACGCCATAAAAGTCACCAAAGCATTATCCACGTGTGAGGTGCAGCTGCTAAAGCCAGTTTATTTACCCCGAAGCACTGGCACATCTGACACATTTTTGGATGGCCGGTGTCACTGTTATCAGTTGCTACACCAGCACTGTCACTAGCAGGGTGCTGTTATCTGTTGTGCTGGTCTTTGGGAAATTAACCCTTTGCTGACTGGCTTCCTTTATCTTGGTGCTCCTTGATCCTGTTGCTGCCACTTCACATTTCACTGGAGCGGGATCCAGCACCAAGAGCACCAAGGATGGTGTTGGTGGCTGGAGCCCCATTTTCTGCCCCTGCCCTGCAAGACAGGGGAAGGACTCAAGAGTTTCTTCTGCACTTTGAGGGGAAATGCCACTTTTCAATGTGACACTTGGCTGAGCCCATCTTGGATGTGTCCCCTTCTCTCATCACCAGCGAGAGCTGACAGTGCCACCAGACTCCAAAAATGGGAGAAGTGCATCCTTGTTTATGGACAGCAGCCTGTTCTGGGGCAAACTTCCATTACTCCCAGCTATCTCTCTAAATTTCAAATTTCCTTGCCCCTTCCTTCCTTTTCTGCAGCAGTACTGACTGCATTCCTGCCCCACTAGGACCGACAGACTTCCCTCTGTCGACAGCAGTGCATGCTGGAGTGGAAAAGCTGCATTAGGAAAGAATAGTGTGTATTTTTAAGCTATCTCTTTATATAGTTCAGGAGCTGAAAATGAGGAGGAGAGCCAAGATCTCTGTGGAGCTCCAGCAAATATTCCATGGATCATCAGTGGTGCAAGACCACATTCAGAGAACCACTGGAACGGGCCATAACAGCTGTAAAGCAGATTCAGTTTTCTTACTATCCCTGGAAAGGTGTTTCCTCCTTTTTCACAACTATTCTTCTAATACTTCTTAAATGAAAGCTTAGTTTGCTGGGTATGAAATTACCTTTAAAAAAATAATCAGAGAACTTCACTTTCCTTTACAAGAAAAAAACCTGGCACTTGGATACTTGTGTGACAGATACCTTATAAATACCTGTGATGAATAAAAAATTGATAGGAAATCTTTCATTTTCAGAGGAAAGAAATGGTTCCTCACTTAAGATTAAATAATATTAAATATCATCTTGTGCCTACAAAAAAGTCTAGAGAGATGTCCAAGGACAGAACAGTATCTACCCATCTGTAGGTGCCAAAACACTGAGACACAGAGCAGGAATTTCTGATGGTGGAATTTCCACCTAAATTTAATTTCCTTTCTTTGATTCAAATAAAACCTTCCATTTCATTTTAATGTAGTGCTTTTTAGCAAATCCAAGCTTGCCATTCTTCAGGGCACTTAAACCCACATCCACAGCTGAATTTTGTGGTGTGGATCCACCACCTGTATCTGTGTGAGTCGTTCCTAATGGGCTTTGAATATTGTGCATTCTTGGGGCTACAAGGACATGATGGAAGACTCTGTCCTCATGTTACAGACAAGCTGTAAATCACAACAGGACACGAGATGTGAGTTTGGGTGACTCTTAATCTTGGCAGGAGTCAGCAAGTCCCCGCTGTACTCACACTACAAAGGCAATTTGCATGAGGATTGTTGCAAACTCTGTTCTTCAGGATCTTATTTTTTTGGGTGATTTCCTCCTTTGCCCAAAAAAGAGACAACAGTGTGAACTGATTAATTTTTTGTTGGAAACGCCAGCATAATTTGTGCATACCTGCTCTGCATTTTCCAGTTAATTTTCTGGACTTTTCTTGGATCTGGGAGTCTCTTCCTGCTTGTGAATCCCGTACACTCACTCATTCTTGTAATTCAGGAGGCTCCTGCATACTTGAAAGTGACGGCTTCATTTGTTTTTCCAAGTTCTTACTGAATCACTTGTTGGTGTACAAGTGACATTCCAAGCAGCAGATTAATGAAAGCGCCTTTCTTCTTTGTACAAGTTGTATTACGTCAGAAATTTCTCCACACGCACACCAGTTCCAGTTATCTGATTGATACACTTGGACATCACGCATGAAATATGCTTTTATTCATGTATTTGTGTCTATAAACTGAAAAGGAGCCTTTATTCTGGAGGAAGAGTCCTGCAGCTCGGCGCTGAACTGCACGGCTCCATCAACAGTAGAGCTGGACGCTGGCCAAAACCCAGCCTTATCTCTTCCAGCAACATCAGTGCAAGGAACCACAAGAGGTGAATTTTGAAAGATCCATTTGGAGGGGAAAAAAACACCCCACAACAGAAAACCCCCACACAAACTCACGATGTCACTTCAACTCCTCGGCTGGGAGATTCCGGCTGGTGTGCGCTGCCCCTCGGCTGTGGGGGCCTCGTGGTGCAAAGGGGAGGCAAAGGGCAGAGTTTGTCTGGCCCTGAACATCCTTACCTGAGGACTTGGCTCCCAGAGCTCCGTGTTCCATGTGCTGCATGGTGTGGAGAAGCTGGGGGGAGTTGGGAAGGCAGCCAGGGGAAGAAAGCTCCTGTGGGGTCTCCCATCTCAGATGTGGTGCATAAATACATCCCAGGCCAGCGGGGGTCGGTGTCCACTGCTCCTGGGATTGCTTGGTGTGGGGATGAAGATGAGGAGGAGGGTTTGCTGGGGATATTTGTCCCACAGGAGCCTCAGCCAGGCGAGGGCACCATTGGGCCTGGGTGCTCTGTCTCCCAAAGCCCTCCTGGCCCACAAGGCAAAACCTGACAGGAGGAGAAACTGGTGGAGAGCAGATGGAACACAAAGACCAGTGCTCTGGTTCTGTGAGTGAGCCTCAGAAGACAATCACGCCCAGAGAAGCTGTGGTGCCTCATCCCTGGAAGTGTCCAAGCCCAGGCTGGATGGGCCTGGGAGCAACTTGGGACAGTGGAAAGTGTCCCTGCCCATGGCAGGGGTGGGATGAGAAGAGCTTTAAGGTCTCTTCTCTGTTCACCTGCAGATCTGTGTGAGGTTGTGTGAACTGGGCTGTGGGAAGAGCCACCAGCTCGTTGAACTCTCAGGCTACTGCAAGCAAATTGTCTGACAGCACCCTGGGAGAGGCTCAGGGGCTGCCATTGCTGAGACGGGCTGAGTCACAGGGCTCAGGGTGTCATTTTGTGGGCAGGTTTATGGCTTGGTGTCTCCGGGCTGCAGGTGTCCTCCCTGCTGAAACCAGCTGGGACCAGGAGCCTTCGACCTGGATGACACTGGTCTGAGGGCAAAACGTGACCTCGGGGTGCTGTTTCCTTGCCTCTTTTTATCCCAGGCATGGATACCCAGGAGAGTTTGGATAAGAAGCTGAGGTGGGTTTTCTTTCCACACTGCAGGAGGCAGGTGGAGCTGGTGGTCGTTTGGGCCAGATGAAACACTGAGGAGCAAGTTTTAGTTCTGTAAGAGCCACGACGTTCAAATCATGACGTGTCCCACCAGCATCTGGAGGAGTTCATGCTGGGCTGGCCCTGGCACTCGTAATTTCCAACCCCGTCCCAGGACTTTGACTTCCTCTTTGCAAAACACCCAAGACCTGCTCAGAGAGCCCATTTGCTAAAGGATTTCCATAATCCATGAGCCATTAACAACCTCATACAAAGCAGGACCTTAACAGGCAGGCCGGGCACAGAAGCCAAAGCCCAGAGGGGCTTAATTTCTCTCCTGTCCTTCCCAAAGTGGGCCACAGTTAATGCCAAAAGGGGTTTATGCTATTACTGCAAGAGCTCTTGGATCAAGCATTTCACTCACAAGCTTCCTATTTACTTCACTGCCTTAACACTCTGCTGATTTAAGCACATGCAGCTCTGGAAGGAAGCAGCAGCATTTGCAAAAAAAAAAGAAAAACCAACCAAAGTTTTACAGAAATATTTGTGCATCCTGTGCAAAAGCAAAGCTTCACAATGGCCAAGAGGAGAAGCAAAGCCCAAAGTAATTTTTAACCAGATGCTC
>VYXC01003455.1:2194660-2250378 GCA_013397175.1 Platysteira castanea | reverse complement strand
CTGTGCAAATACCTAAGTGTGGTGTGTGTATTTATATATATATATATATATATAAAAAGATTTGAAGGGAGTGCTTGGACTTAGGGTTGTTTTGGGGAGCACAGAACAGTTTTCATGCTCGTACAACAGCAAAGCACTTCTTTCCCCCTTCTTTTTTTTCAGCTGAGAGACAAACGAGCTAAAATGACAGAGAGAGAATGGAAAAAATAAGCAGACTTGGATCTGGACTAAATGTACTCGCAGGATAGAATGTTAATTTTACCCAGATTTGGTTTCACTTGGGGAAGAAGAAATAGCATTTGGTGTCTCGTAGCTGTCTGCATAATGCATAAATGTGGCACTTGCCAGTGTCACCACAGCAGTGACAGGCANGAGCAAGTTTTAGTTCTGTAAGAGCCACGACGTTCAAATCATGACGTGTCCCACCAGCATCTGGAGGAGTTCATGCTGGGCTGGCCCTGGCACTCGTAATTTCCAACCCCGTCCCAGGACTTTGACTTCCTCTTTGCAAAACACCCAAGACCTGCTCAGAGAGCCCATTTGCTAAAGGATTTCCATAATCCATGAGCCATTAACAACCTCATACAAAGCGGGACCTTAACAGGCAGGCCGGGCACAGAAGCCAAAGCCCAGAGGGGCTTAATTTCTCTCCTGTCCTTCCCAAAGTGGGCCACAGTTAATGCCAAAAGGGGTTTATGCTATTACTGCAAGAGCTCTTGGATCAAGCATTTCACTCACAAGCTGCCTATTTACTTCACTGCCTTAACACTCTGCTGATTTAAGCACATGCAGCTCTGGAAGGAAGCAGCAGCATTTGCAAAAAAAAAAGAAAAACCAACCAAAGTTTTACAGAAATATTTGTGCATCCTGTGCAAAAGCAAAGCTTCACAATGGCCAAGAGGAGAAGCAAAGCCCAAAGTAATTTTTAACCAGATGCTCTGAAATACGGGGGGGAAGGAAAATGATGGCTGGTCTGTGCAAATACCTAAGTGTGGTGTGTGTATTTATATATATATATATATAAAAAGATTTGAAGGGAGTGCTTGGACTTAGGGTTGTTTTGGGGAGCACAGAACAGTTTTCATGCTCGTACAACAGCAAAGCACTTTTTTCCCCCTTCTTTTTTTTCAGCTGAGAGACAAACGAGCTAAAATGACAGAGAGAGAATGGAAAAAATAAGCAGACTTGGATCTGGACTAAATGTACTCACAGGATAGAATGTTAATTTTACCCAGATTTGGTTTCACTTGGGGAAGAAGAAATAGCATTTGGTGTCTCGTAGCTGTCTGCATAATGCATAAATGTGGCACTTGCCAGTGTCACCACAGCAGTGACAGGCACGGCCAGGTCGGATTTTTCTCACTAATTACCTTCCACTGGAGAGATTTCCTATCAGCACGTGGCCTTTCCAAGCACATGTCCTGCAGCAGCATCAGGGGTGAAGCTGGGAGCCTTCACTCCAAGTTCCCTTGCTCTGGTTGGCTTGAATCAAACCTTAATTAAAATGGGAGTGGTTTTTAATTTAATTAAGAATATTGAATCAATTAGTAAGACACTTAAGTGATTACGCAAAGTTAATGGTGAAGAGTTTGATACTGCAGCTCCTGCTTTAGCTAATTCCTGATTTGATGAAGATTCCCAGCCACCCAAAAGGCTCAGGTAATTAGTGTTTGATTGGATCACAAGCCATTTTTAACCAACCACCCCTTACAGAGTGTGCTGCCTCCTCCTGCAGAAAGGAAATATTTCAAATATACTTTTGAGAGAAACAAGGAAATTCTCCCTCCAAAAAAGCAAGTTAAGGAATAGTTATAGTAGGAATATAAATAGCAATATGATTTTTTAAAAAAAATGATTTAATTAAATAAAAATAAGCAAATGCTTGTGTCAGTGGTGAATCCAAAGCGGGCCCTGTCTCTGGTGCAAATTTCAGGGGTGTTGTGGATGGGGGAAGCACCTGAGGAAGTGTTGGGGTATGGAAAAAGGGGCTGAGGAAAATGGGATTGTGAACAGTGCTGGTGGCCAGGGTTGTTGTCCTTTTGGGGTATGACCCAGTACAGTGTCCTGTTCTGAAGTGTGAAGATGTCCAGGGACACCCAGGGACACCCAGAGACACTCGGGGACACCCAGGGACACCCAGGGACATCCAGGGACACCCAGGAACATCCAGGAACGCCCAGGGACACCCAGGGACACTCAGGGACATCCACTGTTCTGCCTCATGTCCAAGTCCTCCCACGGGCAGAGCAGAGCTGAGCCTGGGGGTGAGAACCAGGCACCAAAATCCAGGGACTCCAAGGTTTCTGGGACATCTGTCAGGGGATATCGTGTCACAAATGATGGATGCAGTGCATGAGACCATCTCGGGGTGACAGTGGTGAGGGGATAGGGAAGGGAAAAATCACCTTGTCTGTAAGATCCTGCTGTCCTTTTCCTCCGTGGCATCCTCTGGTTCGGTCTGAAAGAGCATTTGCAGTGGAGGAGGTGTAATTTCTATTTGCCTTGCACACAGAAAGGCCTCATCACGACACCAGGGGATGTCCAAAGGGGGCCTGACCTCCCCTCACAGCACAAACATTAAAATATTCTGCTGCAGGATCACAGCGACATCTGAAACTTTCCTTCATTTTCTTCTCCCTGCTTTTTTCTCATCTCTTTGGGTCCTTTGGCCCATATGTTGCTAATTTTCTGTCTTTTCAAAGCGCTCTGTTTCATTTAAAGTCAGAATACATTCTATTCATCACCATGAATTCTAGGGAAAAAAGAGATCTCAAAGGTCAGTGTTCCCCTTAATGTATAAAATAAATGAGCAAAGCACTGGTTTTTTCCTTTAGCTTATTACTTTTCTTAATCTACTTTTTAGGTCTACTGTGGGAGATCACAGGAGGGACTTAAGCAGTTGCTCTTAGAAAGGATTCTTATATATTCTTGCAAGAAAGGAGTCCTTCAAAACTGCAAGTCTTTGTAGTTGGATCTGCTGAGCCAGACTTCAACCAAGCTAGTTACTGGTCAGCGAGCTGGGGTGCCACTGCAGTGACATCCACAAGTACCCAAAGGACTTCACTCCCCGGGAGCTCACTTTCACTTGCTGCCCATCACGTTTGCCCAGGAATGAAAAAATCCTTCTTCTTTGCTAAGATATTGCACCTACACCCTGAGATCTGTGCAAGGCAGAATAATGAGAGAAAACTGTGGCATTTTGCAGTAATAGTTGGGTAGATATTACCAAGAGGCAAGTTAAACTGTTAAAATGACTCAAACCCAAGAAAAGCACGTAAGATGATCCGCTTGTTTAAATTCTGTTGTTGCAGAGGGTGAGTTCTTTGCAGGAAGCCATCCCGGGATGAAACTCTAGAAGGCCTTGTGGCAGATCTCCGCGCAGCCTGCAAAGAGTTAATGGCATCAGCTGCCCACTGTTCTCCTGCCTCTCTACAATCTGCAGTGACAAGAGCTGGGCTGTCCCCAGCTGTGACAGCCACAGCAGCCCCGGGCCAGCCCACGCCAGCCCTCGCAGGCTGCAGTGACCCAGGAGGCGCAGCCAAACCCAAAGTCAACTCGAGAGCCAGCTGAACCTTTCTTTACAAAACCTCAGACCACATCAAAGCGCCTGGATTTGTGTTCTGTTATGAACTGGGAGTTTGGGCCAAGTTAGTTAAAATGCTCATCAAGACTCAGATCTTTGTAGTGAAGCTGGGCCTGAGAACTGAACTAACCCTGGTTGGGAGTTCAAAGCAGCTGGGAGGCGAGGTTGGAGTGGGACCATGGGTAGCTGGTGGCTGGATTTCCCCCGTTCCCATTGCTGCTTCACGCCGTGGATGGCCTTGCTTGGGAACCTGAATCACCCCTAAAATTCTGCTGCTGCTCGTTTTCTCAGCCACTCGGCCAGAGCTGTGGCCAGAGCGGGTCCAGCTGGGGCTGCAGCCTCTCCCCTGGGCTTTGATGGATGCAGTGCATGAGACCTTTTGTGCACCTTCCCACCTTGACCCCATGTGGGCAGAGTCCTGCTGCTCGTTCAGAACGCTTGCAGGGTGTCCTGACCAGTAAATAATCCCAGGAAAGTTCCCTTCGGTGCTGCAAGATGCCTGCTCTCATCTGGCAGTACTTCACGGCTGGCACTTCATCAGTAGATGAACAAAGCCAAGTAATGCAGTACAAGTAAAATTATTACAATCTGGGGTATTTCCAAAACAAGAGCCTGACTAGGAAAAAAAAAAAGAAGAAAAAACAAGAAGAAATAAAAAGAAGAAGAAGCAAAAAAGATGGAAGGAGCAGGCAGGGAGGGGCTTTAGCAGCTGATAGCTTTGAGCTGCAAATTTGGTATAAATAACATTTCTGACTGTTTTGAACAAGCACAGAAGTTGCATATCTGTAAGTGAAAGTTTCTTGCTCTGCAAAATGGCTCCGTCAATCTGAACGAAGCGTTCAGTGGGAACCAGGAACGATGCTGCTGAGGGAATCTCAGGCTAAAAGCCAGTCAGCAGCAGGCAGCTGTTCTGGGATGCCTTTTCACCACGGGGCTATTTGATCTCCCTTGAGGTTGATCCGAGCCCTGCAGACGGGTAATGGGTTCTTTTTGAACAGCAGGCCCGCAACATTTCTGCATCTGCAATGGAAAACACTGTGGCAATGAAAGGAAACGGGGTCTTTTAGGTCTTGTTTCTGGCTCTGCCACTAATTTGTGCATGACCTTGGGCAAGTCAAAAAGCATCCCTGACCTCAGTTTACCTAGTGAGAAAATGGGAGTGGTAACACTTTGCAGCCTCTGCGGTCTCCGAGGTTTGACTGATGCCAGTTTCCCCAGCCTGCTGAGACAAGTGAGTCGTGGCTCTGCCCATCCATAGGCAGCCTCCTTCCTGATCCCAAAAATCCTCTCTGTACACACCGAGGGTAACACATGCTCAGAACTCAGTGTTGGAGAGAGTTATAACCCACTCCTGACCCCTGAGCATGTCCAGGCAGGCATGTGCTGGGCTAATCCATCAGGATATCACTCACTGATCACCTGATGCTTTCCTTGAGATTCACTCCTTGCTTTCAACCAAGAAACAAAATTGCTCTCAGAAAAGGACACACATTTTAAGCCTGACTTTTCCATCTTGTGCCACATTCGACTTGCACACAATTAATTTAACACCCAGCTGGTGGTAAAATTAGGTGCTTCCTGAGCATTATGTTTTTTAAATTGCTTTCTTAATGCTTTCTGCTCTATCAGGGCTGTCCTGCTGAGGAGAGGGCTAATATCCTCCCCCAAATTCAACTTTTCTCTCAGCACTGCGGTACAACCAAGAACAATATCCCTGTTGTAAAGGTGACTTTTTATCAAAAGTACCCAACAGGCTCTCTGGAATTCCTGCAAATCTTCCATGGCTGGAGGTGTTTCAGATCCACAGCTGCTGGGTTCATTAGACCTTGCATGGTGCTCGTTTAATGGGGACAGCATCCATGGAGCATCTCCCCAGCCCCTTTCCAGGCAGGATTTTGACATCCAGCTTAGCATGGAGTCGCTGCTCTCTGAAATGGAGATGGGATTCTGGCTCCAGGAGCTGTGAAACCAAACAGGCAGCAAAATCTGCAGCAAGTTAGAACAATTTTCTTAACCTGCAAGGCAGGGAGGGAGGGAGAGAAGAGCCTTACACGAGACATCCCATGTCTGATTATGCTCCACATATCCACGGCTATTGAAACTCTCTGATTCCCCTGTTTGAGATTTAGCTGCAACATCCCATTTGTTCCAAGCAGATATGTAAAGTCTCCTTGGTATTCAGGTTCATTTAAAGATTTACATTTTGTATTTCCTTGCTCTTTTTCTGACGATGTACATAAAACAGAATTGTAAATGTTTAGGAAAATCAAAGCTATTCTTAGATGCTTGCAATTCCACTAAGTTTGTATTCTCTAATTTGCGCCGTGAAAGGAAAAGGAAATCTGGGAGAGGAGCTTGTATTTTGCTTTTTGAGGTTTTCTCCACTGCATTTCCATTGAAACTTGGGGCTCAGAGTTTTTTTTCTCAAGGCACTTTCAAAGTTTCCTCAGTAACCCTTTCCTCCGAAGGCTGTGGCTGCAGGCACCTCTCCTACCTTTCCAGAGGGCTGTAGTGGAGAGTTTTAAAATTAATCACAACAGAACCAGCTCTGGGACATGTCCAGAAGCTCAGCTAAACTCCTCTGCCCTGGAAAAATTGGTGATGGATGAGTGAACTCTGCCCAGCTCGTTTTTACATAAATGCTGTGGTTTCCACAGTGCTGAGACACAGCCGTGGCTGGAATAAAGTCAGTTCTTAATCTCACGAGCCAAAATGCCAATCCATCTCTTCCCAGAGCCTGCAGCCAGCCCCACTGGTGCTCCCAGATCCACGGTCCATCCCTGGGGATGTACGTCAGAGGTTGTAAACTACCACGGGGAAGGAGCGGTTTCAGATTAGGATCTCTGGAAGAAAATCATTCCCCAGGTAAATCCAGGCTAGATGAAATCTGCCCTTCTTTTTTCTTCTTTCCACGCAGTCAACACCTTGAGAAAGTTCAGCCCCACAGTGCCAGCTGGGAAGGGAAATGCTGAACAAAATTCCCAACCAGAAGAACGAGAATTTTCAAAGGAATGAGAATTGCATTCCCTGAAGCGCAGCCCCGACACCGCTCTTGGGTCTTTGCTTCTGAAACTGAAATTAAAAAAAAATAATGAAATAAGTAGAGTTCTTGCTTCCCCCTTCGCCCAGGTTTGCAGCTCTGTGGGAAAGGTGGGTTTATCTCAACTAAAGTGTTACAGCCACTGTGTGCCTTGATAAACTCCACTCTCCAGAGTGAAATTGAGGAAAATCAAGCCCTCTTTCCTGCTCTGCCACCTGTCTGATGGAAAAACTGAACGCTTTCCTCCCACCATGTGCAGTAATGGGAATTTCTCATCCAGAGAAAATTTCTCCTCTCTAAAATATTCCTCTGATTTAGAAAAAAAGAATAAAAAACCAGAGGTGTGGGATTTTCCACGAATGGAAATTATCATTTTTGGAGAACATAACGGAGAACATTTCTCCACACCCAATGTTCACCCGTGTCCCCGTGTCCTGCCCATGCCCAGGGCCCAGTGAGATGCCCTGGCTGTGACTGGGGATGGTCAGCGAGTCTGGATCCCTAAGGAACCTGCCCTGAAGCTACTGATGAAAAACATCAGATAAAAATTTGCTGGAACAGATTGTTTCTGGTGAAGATTTTTTTGATTCTCTTCTTAAACCACAGAAGTGCTACCGGCTGGCATGGGGAGCACAAGTGCTGAGGGCAAACACGTGCCTGCCAGGGGCACCCACCCTCTCTGTCCAGCGAAGGGCTTGTGACTGTCCCTTGGCCAAAAACGTGCTGAATGGCCCCTCCAGCCCAGCTGGCCAAAGGGCAGATGTTCAGCACATCTGGGTGAGGTTAGAGGAATTTGGCCTGGTGTTTTACCTCTGCAAGTCAGCGCTGGAGGAATGCTTTGCACATATGAACTATCTCATGCTCACCAAACCACTTATTAGTTTCAGGCACTGGCCCCTGTGTTATTATGGCCTTGATAACTTTATTAAATTCAGCCCCAGCTTATTCATCTCACAGAATGGCCTTAACTATTTGTAGATATTTTAAAGTAGCCATCCTTGCATCGTGATCGCTTCCAGACCTCGCTGAGAGACACGCATGTGTTTGAAATGCCTGCTTTCCTTCTCCATTTCACCATAAAGTAGCCAATTTAATTTTGCACAATACCGTTTGATAACAACCATGTGTGTGTGTCTTCAGCGTTTATATACTTCAGAGAAGGTACTGCTTGGTCAGTGTGAGATAATTTCACAAAGAAAAACGGAACCAGATGTTCCTCCTTTTGACTTGGCTTCTCCCTCTGCCTATCTTGTTTCTAGTGTCAATCTCCACTCAGGTTTTCCATTACCTTGGGAAGGGGATTTCTTTGCCCTTTGTGTTTTCATTACCAACAGTGCCTGACAAAGTGTTCGGAGTAGCTGAGGTAGATGATTATCAGCTTAGCACCTCTGAGATCATTATCAAACCCTAACGATGCTCAGGAGACAAACAAAGGGAGAGGTGTGTGCTGGGTGGGTTTCCAGAGGAACTCCAAAGGCAAAGGTCACCTTTTGCACCAAATCTCGTGGATGCTTGGGATGCAGCCTTGAGCACGCCAGGGAGGAGTGAAGGGCATTGTCAGCTCCAGGAAATGGGCAGGAAAACGAGCAGATGTCTTCACCCAGGTGCTGGAACAGGCAGTTTTAGCCATGGTTATCTGGTGATGCCTTTTTGGTGTTCCTGGGCCTCCTGCCTGGCTGGAAGGGTCCAGGTGAATGTGGCAGCACCCGGGTGTATTACCTGGGTGTCAGGAAAGTGAAAGGGAGCTTCCCTGAAGTTGTGAAGTGGAAGGATGGGGAGGACAGAGGGATTTGCTGATGGAGGAGGAGTTAAGCTGTGTAGAATACAGCTAGACCAGGGACATCCCTCACAGGATCTGGAATGAAACCAGCAGCCTGGGAGAGCAGCTACTGAGGTGCTGGAGACTGGGAAAGCCCACGGTCACAGGTGGAAAGCAGGGGGTGACATTTTAGAATCACCATGGCTGCCAGGCCAAGAGGGGACCATCTGTGACTGCAGCATCCTCTTCCTCACCCCACCAAACAAGGCACACCGGGCTCGCCGAGGTCTCCCTGCCCATCCACCAGGGCTGAACCTGCTGATCTCTGCTCAGAAGTGCCAGCTGTGGTTCAGCTGTGGAATTCCAGAGGGCCTCTGCAGTGGCAGGTGGATTCCATGGGCACATTGCTCCGGACCAGCCCAGCTTTACAGTGTGCTCACTGCAGGTGTCCCGGGCAGCAGAGCTCGGCTTCCTCACTGCCCACACTGGCTTCACCCACTGACCAAGCCTGCACTCTGAGGAGAGGAAGGAGCTTGTTACCTGCCTGGTTATCAGCACTGTCCTGCAAACGACCCATCCTGTGGCAATGACACATCCAAAAGCTGCTCTGAGAACAAGACCGAGCGCGGATGGAGCGAGAGCAGAGCCCAGCGATTGCCAGGCTGTAAAGCTCTGGGCCGCCTCCTTCACAGGTGCTTTCACCTTGACACTGGCTGTTATTAAGCTCCATTATGAGAACAACACTTTGTGATCCTCCCGTGACTCACCCGTCTTGTGACATCCTGGCAGGCAGAGCCCTTGGCCGCACTCGGTGCTGGCGGGGCTGGAGGCTCTTGGAAGGAGCTGCTACTGCAAGGAGGGTCTGGCCTGGACCACAGCTGCCTCTTGGGTCACTTGAGCCAGGCAGGGATGGATCCTTCTGCCTTGGACCCGTGGAGACCTATGGATGGGTCCAAGGACAACAGCAGGAGGCTGTCAAGGACCTCCAAGAAAGACCAAGCCCTCTGGCTTTGAGGGCACCACACAATTTCTGCTCGTTGCCTTTCTTCATTCCTTTTTATTTGGGTTAGAATATGAGCTCAGCTTGAGCCTTGCATGTATTTTAGTTAAATCACCCCAAATTTGCAGAAAACCTTATAGAGGCGTGAGTTGATCTCATGAGTCATGCTCGTTGCCGTGAATGCTCCATGGCCTATGGTAAAGCACTGGAATGGGACACATTCCCCAAGCAGCTGGCTGGAGTCGTGCAAATCCTGTTACTGGCTGGCACGTAGACCAATGAGCAAAGGTCCTGCAGAAAGAAGTCCTGATAATCACCATTTCTTAGGGACTAATCCTAAATGCCTCCGCTCCCCGTCAGTGCTTGCGGTAATAACAGCAGGTGCCCGTGCAGAAATCCTTTTCCCAGCACCTCCTTCATGTCTTTGCTTTCCAAGAGGGAAGTTGAAAGCCTTTCTGACAAGGATACAGAAAAAACACTATCAATTTTTTAAAAGTCTTTTTCTCTTGGATTGTCAACTGTTTGCGATTTTCTTTTTTTTTCTTTTTTTTCTCACAGTCGTTAAAAAAATAGTTTTGTCACTCAATGCACGTTCAATCCAGTAAAACGTAGGAGAAGGCAATTCCACTGGAGGCCCAGCTGGAAGGAAGGAGAGATATTTGCTTAATACATGCTTAACTGGCAATCATCTTGGCAGTGTCTTAGCCCTGCTGCAGTCAAGGTGGCTTTCATCATCGGAGGCGTAATTTGTCTCTGCCTTTCCAATTGCTCCTTCCTCTCATCTCCTGCTCCAGTTTACCTGAACTCATAGAACTCCAGCTCCTGCCCCAAGCTGGTGAGGTGCACAGAGATGAGGAGCAGTGCTCTGGGCTGATCAGCACGGTGACAACTTGAAATGGTCCATGCTGGGGCCTCCTGGGAGGTGCTGGTGGCAGCAGAGCTCTGCCTCTGTTCCAGGCTGGCTGTGACCTTTATGCCCTCAGGGCTCCTTGGGGCAGCCACCCACAGACAATTGTTCCATTGATTTCAGTGGGTATCAGATGAGATCTTTGGTTCTTTCTTTTTGGATTATCAACCCGGGATATCTACGGGATATCTACGGTGAGTAAAGGTGCATAGATAAGGGACTGGATTTTTGGGAGGGTGAGTTCAGGTGTTCAGAGTGGCTGCAAATTTCTGTTTACAAATTTTGAGTACGGAAATCCTCATCCTCAGGTGTTACACACAAGCCTCAGGTGTGTAACTTGGGTTCTGCAGTCTGGAAAACACAAAACTCTTCTCTCTGTGTCTGTCTACAGGAAGCACCTTCTGTAAGGCAAAGGGTAAATCTTTGTCACACTCCTGGGAAGTCACCACACCACGCCTGGCCCACGCCATCTCCATGGAGCCCAGATCTCGTGCCACCACCGTGTGAGTGACAGAAGAGTGTGCAAACACAGCTCAGGAAGTATGATGATTTCCATACAGTTACAGAAATTGTATAGTCTAACTTAGACCGTGTCATGCAAAGCACTCTGAAAAGTCCCAAAAAGTGCCTTTGAAAAGAGGCTGGTTAAGACCCCCATGCCCTTGTTTTTCCTCGCCCCTCTATCATCCCAACACCCTGGTCCTTATTTTCTAGGTCATCCAGGCATGGCTTTCTCTCCTGTGAAAATGCTCAGGTCATTTGTTAGTGACAACAGGAGACGGATCTTTTGGTGATGTAAATCAATGTCACTTCAAAGCTTCAACGGAGCGATACTTATTTACACCTCCAGATATCAGATCCTTGTGTTTTGCTTTTATGTGTGCCAAAGTTTTTTTTTTCTGAAAGGTAACGTTTTGTTGCAAATTTCTATAATTAACCAACCTCATTTCTATGGCAATAGACGCTACACAAATTAATAAAATAAATATTCCAGCGCAGTTTAATTCTGGCAAAACCATGCTAAAAACCTTTCTATCATTCCTCATTATGAAGGCAGCAAAACGTGCTTAACAGAATATCTTATCAAAATTAGTGAAAACATTAAACTTCCCAAAAAAACCTTCTTTTGAAAAGTTGTTCTAAGCAAGTTTCTAAAATCTCAGAAGTATTAAATCCTCATTAATATAAGCTCAATGTATTTATGGTGTCAAAAATGTGTTTTATAAAAGCCAAAAGCAGAGTTGCACAAGTTGCCTCATTATCAATAATCTAGCATCGTCCCTTTTATGTGTCATTTCTTTACACAATATACTATCATTTATGACTTTTAGCAAATACATCATGGCAAAGGATTACTCTCATCAGAGGCAGTCTTTGAAAAGGATATGCTAATTTCTAGAGAGCAAGAAAACATCAAAACAGTGCCAGCAAATAGCCAAGGGACTTTCATGTCTTAATATCCTTCAGAAGTGCTTTATCTCCTAGTGCAACGTGTATCATAGTATAAACAGGAAATGAAACAGCCAAGGCATCAAAGAACCACCAGTGCATGGCTGTAATTTTAGATCAGGTTTAATAAAGGTTATCTGCAGCAGGCTAATCAAACAAAAGGGTGTATGTTTTAAAGCGCCATTTGATAATTTTCATTTAAGGCTCCCGATCAAAGAGATCCTAACAATGTCTTACTGACTCCACATAGATCCCTTTGCCTCACTTTTCAAAGTAGCTTCGTTTATTGCTGGTAAAACTGGTTTTGATGTTCTAATTTTTTAGGTGGAGGAGAGATCAGAAACTGCTCTGGTTTCCTGTGCACCTTAATTTGAAAAGCAATAGAAAGAGAGCTGAGAAGGAAATGAGCAAACACAGCGAGGGTCGGGAAGATCCCAGGGTCACTTTTGTGAGCTCTCCATGGACCTTGATGCCCAGACAGGGGCTTCCATCCCAAACAGGATGCAAGGAGAGGAGACAAACCTGGACAAGACTGGGCCAGGCCATTGACTAGTTAACGAGAAGGCAAAACACCCTGGAAGAGAGAGTTTCAGGGGAAAAACAGAGTAGCTTGATCTTGGCTGTTTGCCGGGGAAAGGCAGGAGGAGTCAGACCGGCTGTTTTCGTGACACTTCTCATCCTCGGCCAGCAGGAGAAGCTCCACTGGCACCATCCACACACCACTGAGGAAGGGAAAATGGCAATTTGACTGCCCTGCCCTAGGACAAAACCTGCAGCGCTTTTTCCTTGTGTTTTGTGACCGATTCCTGGATTGCACTTTCAGGCCAAATCTGATTCAAGTTCCTGGAAAAAAAGGCTATTTGCTGGTTTCTGAAAGTGGAGTAATCCCACTAGGAGAGACTGAGAGAATCTACCCTCTTGTAGCAAGGCAGAGGTTTCCTTGGGATGCCAGTGGAGTCTTCCGTATTCCTGGTTTATTAATTATTCTGTTTGGGGAGCAAAGAGGGAGATGAGAAATTTCTCCAAATGAGAGCTTATCAAAACGGTTTTATTTCTGGCAAGGCTGATATATCCAAGGAGCTAAACATAGTTCTAATATTTTGTCAAAGCTTTCTGCACCACTCAAGCCCAGGGATGTTTCAAACTGATTTTCACACAAAGAAGATGTTTCCCATTAAATAGGAATGCTCGCCTTGAAAATAAATATCTCCCTGCCATGGGAGAGTTCTGGTGGGATGGCTCATGGAAGAGCAGGAAAAGCTTACAACCATCCCAGTTATCAGGTCCAGGCAGGTCTGATTGTTTTGGGGAGAGAGCTCAGCTTTTTGGGACCAGCCTTCCCCAGCTGAGTCCAGAGGCAGGGGCTGGGCAGGCTCAGCACCTTCTTTGCATCAATGGGGGTTTTGCAACTTGTGCGTTTGTAAAGTTTGTTGTTATTTTTCATGTTCAGAAATCCAAAGCTCTGTAGGGGGGAGTTCTAAAGAAAAACCCAAAGAAATAAAAAATTCACCCTTGGGTGCACTTAATGTGGTCGGGAAGAAATGTGCTGACTCCCAAATGTTCTCCTTCCCACACACTTCACAAAATGCTGGTTTTATTCATATACATGTGTATATACTTCCTGCTGATGCTCTCTTAAATATTTCAAAGCATCCTTAGGAACCAATACACTTTTATCGTGGTATTTGTAGGAGCACAAGACCTTGGTTGTACCCATCCAGCCTCAGTTTGCTTCCTTTCCCTTTCAAGTAAATTTTAAATTACCAAAGAAGTGCTGATAGTCACAAAAATCTAGTTATTGGCCATGAAAACTCAACCATAAGTAATCTCCCCAAAACCAGTCCCATGAAATATTCATGCTCTGGGGGCTCCGTTCCAGGCAGGGCGGTCGCTTCCGACAGCAAACGCTTTGGGAGAAGAGGAATGGTGATTCCTCTGCTTGCAGAAATGAGAATGCTGCCAAACTGCTTGGCAGGATAATCTGCTAAAAAACAAAATTCAGGACTGTTTCATTAAAACACTCACAGCAAGTGTCAGGGTCTCACCAGGATCCCCAGAGAGAGCAGTGCCAGTATCCCATCAGCAGCTCCGTATCGATCCCCGACCTATCTGCAGCCACCCCGGGTCCCTCCCCGGGCTGGATTACTGCCTCCAGTGCAGACACCGATCAATAGCGACTGAAGACTGGTGATGGCCAAATGTCAGGGACTTTTCAGCAGCTTTTTTGAACTAATATTGGTGCTCCCTAATCCCGTTATCAAAGGATACCATGAAGAACACCATGACGGTGGGTACGAGTTGCCAACCTTTCGCAGATTCGTATGCTTGAGACCAGAAGAAACCACTCAATAACCTTTTTTTCTGCTGACCTTTATTTCGTGGGCCGTTAGATTTCGTCCGTATCGAGTGCAATAACTGGCGCCTGACTGAGGTACAGCTTGTGCTTGGCAGAAGCATATCTTCAAAGGAGGAAACCGGTCCTGATTGAAGACATTGGAGCTGGACACTTCACCACCCCTTGGCAGTTTAACTCGGTGGTTATGACAGTTTATTTCTGGGCACTCTTCTGCCCGAGGAAGTTAACTCAGGGCGAGGGAATGTGTGTGAGCAAAGACAACAATCCCTTTCTACTTAACCGTCTGCAGACACAAGCACAGGCACAACAGTCATTCACAAACACTCCACAGTGACTGCTGTGTCTACAGGCTTTGTTTGGACTTTGTCTGCCTTGGGTTTCATCTGTTGGTCCTTTTCAGTGTGTTCCCCTCCTAAGCAGAGAGCTGTGATTTACACTGACTCGCTTTTTCACGCCTCATCCCCATCTTCTACTTGGTCCCCAGAGATGCACATGTTTTCTCATGTCACCTCCAAATCTTTCCTGTCCATTCTGCCATGACCAAACCAGAGAGTGCCTGAAGTCCTGGCTTAGCTTTAATCAGAGTAACAGAGATGTTGAAGGTTGGATTTGATGATTTTGGAGTTCTTTCCCAACCCTAATGATTCCATAAGTCTGTTTCTTTGGATTCACACCTCGATTGCCTGTCAATGCACGATGAGCTTGGAGGGGTTCTGCACGCCCAGGCAGACAGACACCTTGTCCCACAGTCATCATCTGCCACGTGGCCCGTGGCAAAGTTACTCAGAGGTGTCCCTGTGTGCCGGGCTGGGCCTTGCCCAGCTGGGTGTCCCTGGAAATGTCATTTAAGGAGCTGTGCCTGCCCTGCGTGTGGGTGCTTGAGCCGTGCACCTCCAGCACTGGGGGTAGGCCAGAGCTCCTGGCTTTACTCAGGATTTGCCCAGGACCTCTTCCCAGGACTTTGGGAAAATTTGGACGTGAGCTGGCAGGTGGCAAATAAAATATACATGGTGCAAAACATGCCTGAGCTCAGCAAATAGTGTGCCTAAGTCCTAAAATTATCCAAGACAGTCTCCATAATTTTTATGGGAGAAAATTAAGTCTTCAAAGCAAGAAGGAATTTGAACTATCCCCTGTTCAAAGAAAATTGCCACATGCCGACAAACATTAAGAATGATAATATTTTGCTAAAGCCCCAGTAAATCTTTGTGTGGTTTCTCTGCATTTCCTTTCCCATTGCTGTTTGTTGCTCATACATCCACATTCACACTGGGAGGTGAAGGAGGAAAAACTCCCCATTGAAAAGAAGAAAAAAGTCATTTCAATCTGCTGCAGTGCCCTAGGATACGGCTTGACTGAGTAACACTGAGTCCTGGGCAGGATGTTGCTTCCAAGCATTTGCTGGGTCCCAGAACATCCCAACCTAAACAGGAGCTGTCAAACATCTAATCAGTCTGTCATATTAACAACTGTAATTAAAAGCATTAAGCAAATGCACCAAGGGCTGCTCTGGAAGGATGTGTTTTCCTCAGTGTTAAAGTAATTGCTTCAATTGCAGTTTTAGGTCATTAAATATCTGTGTGTACTCAGGGAACGTGAAGAAAAATTAGAAGGACCTGAGAAATGAATTTTGGTGACGTGTTTGGAAGTACAACAGCACAGCTGCCTTAGCAGTGAAGGAGGAAGGCAGAGGTGAGGAGGAGGGAGCTTGCGGTGCCTGTGGGGACAAGCACATCTCATTCACACAGGTCTGGAGGCAAAATTAAACTCTGCCCCTTCTGTCTACAGAATTACTTTTCCCCCAGGCAGCTTCAGGATGAAGCAAGTTTCTGGATGGCTTCCTGAAGCAGGACAGCAAGGGGAGAACCATCCCATAACTCCAGCCTCTTCTCATCCCCCACTTTCGACTTTGAGGTGTGGGGACTGTTGTCCTGTTTTTTGCTAAGCCTTCTGTTATAACCTTGGAGTCAGAGAATTTTCACAGTTTCATGTAAATAATGGCCAATGTTTATTTAACAGTCTTTTCTGTTTTTCATTCCTTTTGTGATAAGAGGAAGTTTGATGAGCATCCATTTTCTCCAGTGGGATTGAGGAGGAAGTGCCATGTCCTCCAATCCCGTGTGGAATTGAGAACCCCATAAAGTATCAGAAATGTAAATAAAGTCTCTTCTTTTCCCTCTTTCTGCTGAACCTGGCAGGGGTGAGACTTTCCTTTATTGTGCCTTTACCAGCACATCGGACTTCTGGGGGCACCATTTTACATGTGTTTATTAACTGAGAAGTGGAGAAGTCTGAACCAGAACATGTGATGCAAACTCCCCCTCCACACACCCCTCCACGCGTCCTTTCCAGAAGGCTGGAGCTGACTCCCATCCACAGCTTGATCACATATGTGTGAAAGAGATCCAGGCTTGGAAACTTCAGCTGGAGCAGCAGCAGCCCGAGAGTGGGGTTTGCCTCCCAAGGAAGGGTCTGACTCCAGCAGCAAGGAAGGACCTGTCCCCATTCAAACTCTTCCTCACTCCAGTTATTTACTGGATAAAACTTTCTTGCCTGTGGGCTCGTAGCTCTCCCTAATGCTGCATAAACCCAAGCTGCAATTTTAATCCAGAACCAAACTCCAATTTACTTCCCCCCAAACAGAGGCTGCTGTGCACAGGCAGCAGCGGGCAGTGGTTAATGGTTACTGGGAGGTTACCACGGGGTTGTAAAAGAAATGGACTTGGAGGGATGAGGACAGCAGAGCTGAGCTGGCCCCAGCAGTGCCCTGCTCTCAGAGCTGCTCCCAGGACAGAAAATCAGGAATGCTGGTTCCCATTACCCAGCTTGCCCTGAAGGAGCTTGGCTACTTTGGCAGTGCAGATGACATTAAACAGATGAAGCACAGAAATGGCTCAAATATGATTATAATACATGTGTGTAGCTGTCTCACCCCCCTTTCAACTTGCGCCATATGAAAATAACCTCATCAAAACAGAAAGGCTTTTAGGGACGAGGTTAATTGCAAAAATAGCTCTAAATAAAATAATCACAAGGCCCCAAATGTTGTTATTAGTGTGAGCCAGCAGCTTGCTCCGAAATTTACAGAACAAAAAGTTTGCTCTGCACTGGCAAACCATGCCATACAATAGATAAATCATAACTATCTGCTGGAACAAACATGGAGCTGGGTTTAATACGCACCAGGTTATTATCTGTGCACCAAAACGTCTGTCACTCACGAGTCTGAAGTCAAGCCCCACATCATCCATCGACTCCTCAGCATCAGGGAAAGGGGGGCACATCTGGACTCAACATTAGGCCCCCCTAAACCCTTTATCCAGAGTGTGCTGGCCAAAATCCCTGCTCTGACCACCTCCTCTAAACCTCCTTCTAAACCCAAAGGATAGAAGGTTTTCCTTTATGTTATCTCCCCCTTACAGCCCAGCCCAGAGACCTTCCCACTGGACTGCATGCAGCTGTCTGGGGTCTTCATCACAAGGCTTAAAAAACACATGAGGACTCCTGTGAGTTTTTTCCTGTGTGCGAGGAGAGCAGAGACCTTCAGAGGAGATTTGTGGCCCTTGCCACCACCTCGTGTGGGATTCACCTGGCACGAACACAGAGCTGGGCGAGACTCAGAACTTCTGACAGCGTTTTGCTTTCAAAGTTGGGTTTGTTTAAGTGACTCCAAGGGGTGCTGAGCCACCTGGATGTGAGCCAAAGAAAATGCTGATGCAAATCCTGCAAAGTAAACCTACCCCCTCCTGCAGTCACGTGCCATTTAATTGTTTTGCATTTTATTTCATACAACGGTCCCAACCCATCAGCCTGCCAAGCAACACGGCTCGTGTGGCAGCATGGAAATCCTGATCTGCTCTCCATCTCTGGCTCTCCCCTGCCAAACACCTCATGCTGCAATTTTTAGGAAGCTTATTAAAACATTTAGAAACTGAATCAGCTCCGAGGCCAGATATCCCCAAATACCAAGGTAGTTTGTGTTTGCTACTCCATGTATGACTCGAGTCCCTGATGTTTGACTTGAGATCCTCTTAACTTCCCATCCACCAGTCCAAGACAGCTTCAGCTCCTCACAGCATCTCTCCATCCAGGCTATCCCCCTAAATCCACTCCCCTTCCCACACTTCCTTAGAAAATTGTGGGAGCAAGAGAGTGATCAGTGAGTGTTGTCCCCTCTTACTTTTCTATTTTATTTTTATACCAGAATTTGGTTTCCCATCACCCTCTCACTGATTCCTCAGCACTCCAATGTCAAGCCATGGTGGTTGTCCATAGGAATCTAAAGCTGCTCACAAGACAGACATACCAGGTGACACAGAGACCAACAAAACCTCACTGAGCATCTCCCCTTGAGCTACTGAGCACCTTCTGGAAGCAGCTCCGTTTCTGGCTGTGACAGCATTCATGGGATTCAATTTCATCCTGGAAGGATGAAATTCCTCTCCCCTGATGAGGGCTGAGCATTGTGTTTGCAGGCTGCTTCCTTCCAGCACTTTAACTTGGGAATAGTCCATAGGATTAAGCTGGCATTTAGTTTCCCAGTCAGATTTTTGGGATGTACTATTAGATGGTCAGGGGGAGGTGGGGAACATAGGAAGTCCATTAAAAATAGGAGAAAAACGCTCTGGGAAGTGCTAACATAACTCCAGTCTTCACTCAGGCTGCTCATCAGAGAATGGAAGTGCACCAGCAGCACAAGAACCTCACTCTTCCCACCCCACTCCAGCACAGGAGGAGGTGGCAGGGAAAAACCAGTTCTCCTGTGAACCTCTTAGTACTGATCAGCCCCACCTGGGTAGGGGCAGGCAGGTTTGATGTCAACCCTCCAGGAGGAGTAGGGGGCAGAAATGCCTCTCTCAGCCCCATGTGGGTTCATAAATTAAGGTAAATGCTCCCAGAGGGGAGGCTGTGAGTGCTGCTGGGGCTGCCTTGGGACTTCTGGCAGGGAAGCTCCTCTGGCACCTGAAACAGCTGGTCTTGCAGCTCTGTGGGGATCTTCTAGAAGGTAAGATCCTAAATTTGTTCTCTGCTTTAATGAACTTTGGTGCTCCGAGGTGGGGAGTGAGTTCTGCCCTTGATGTCCTCATCTTTGTGCTGCTGGAGCTGCAGGGAGCTTGTTGCTTTTCTGGATCTCACAGGAGCTGGGGCTCAGGGCTGCTGCTTGTTGTTTCCAGTGGGAGTTGATGCAAATAAATCCTGCTGTTTTGATCCACGTGGGTGACAGCAGCCCTGGAGGTTTGAAATAATGCTAAGAACAAACTTCAGTAAACTTGCTGCGTGTCATGGGGCCCTCATGCAAAAATAAACCCCAGTGTCCACAGTCTGAGCTGTACGAAACCCAGCAGGCCCCATGATGAACCTGCCTTGGGCTCGGAGATTTTTTGGGTTTCATTGCCAGTCACTAATTTTTTTTGCACGAGTGTTGG
Organism: Platysteira castanea; assembly: GCA_013397175.1. NCBI lineage: Eukaryota > Metazoa > Chordata > Aves > Passeriformes > Platysteira > Platysteira castanea. The sequence goes on along the minus strand of VYXC01003455.1, from coordinate 2,230,858 downwards.
ACACATAGGTAGGCGCAGTTTTTACAAGCCATCCAAACTGAAGTGCCAGGCCTTTTGAAGTCCGTTCGTAGCAGATTAATTCAAGATTTTTAGGATCTACTTGCGAGGAGCTTGATAGGGTGCAGGAGGAGGAGACTGGGAATCATCTCGTGGGTTGTTCGGAGACACCGGATGTGCAGTGGTTGGTGAAATGAGCTGTGTTATCTGGGTGTGAGAGGTTAAAATACGTTTCAAGAGCTGTAAAGAAGCTAACCGGAAGATCGGAGTCCAGGGCCTTGGACGAAAGAGATTAAAATGCTTTTGTGGGTTTGATAGATTAAGGATGCATTTTTTAAAACTGAATTTGCTCCTAGATTTGTCTATCAGTGGTCCCTGAAGCATGAAACGGGCCTGTGGTCTGTGTGAGCCAGCTGAGGAGGGGTGAAATGCGTTTTGCCAACCCTGATCCTGCAGAGTACGTTCGTGTTTTGGCTGCTGGGCTATGACAACAGAGAGGGGGCATTTCAGAGCCATTACTGACATCTGCAGCCTCGCAGGAATGTGTCAGATAGTTAATTATTGTGTCGAACTGTAATTCTATCATGCCAGAACACAAGTAGTTTGTTTGGGTACTCTTTCCTCCCCCCCTCCCCCTTTGCTGAAGATAAAGGAGTTAAGTTTAATCATTAAATCTCCATCTTGATCCATGTAGGTCACGCACCGAACCAAAGTCAGATAACACAGCGTTTAGCAACCTTATCTCCTTTACAATAAAGAGCAAGCAGGAAGCCGACTTTGTTGTCTGTTCTATTTTTTAATATACGTTTATTTAAAGAAAAGCCATCTCGAAAATGGGGAGGGGGGATGAGATCTTCCAAACAGCAGCTTCTGTAAACAGGATGAAATCAGATAAAGAAATTACTGTAAAAATATTGCCTCATCTCTAAAGCTCAGAACTTTTTTTTCTTTTGCTCTTTTTTATCTTTGAGAAAGATAATGAAAGAGGAAGCTTGAAACCACATTTCCATTGATGTTTGAATACACAACTGCTGGATTTAAGAACTGGAGGAGATCAAAGAGAATGGTTTTCATTCCGATAAAATTATAGCAGTTCTGGTATAGGGTGATGGGCTCATTTATGAACTCTGCGACACAAATAGTTGTTCAGGCACCTTTTTTTTCCCTCTCCTCTGCTAGGAACGAAACGAAAAATGCCTGGAATTCCGAAGGATTAATTAGGAGTGTGCCTAATAATGTTATAATAGATACATGCTCAGAGTGCACGTCTCTCTTTAGGATGTTCTCTGGGAGCACAAAACATCTGTACCACTCAAAGGGAAAGGGAACGCCCGTTCCTTGCTACTGTACAGTGCAGCTCACATGACACAAAAACTTCACAGCATCAGGCCACCAAAGTGTGCATCCTGACACCGCTCTCTGGTGATTTAATTTTTTATTAACACCTACTTTGACATTCGTTGCTGAGCACAAGCTCCAAGTTAAAGCCATTCGTGGATGCAGGGCTAGCACAGTTATTTATCACGTGTTACGTTACGTTCTTAAACTGTGCAGTAAAAGTTGTCAGGAAGGGTCTGCGAAACGCAGGAGTGATACAGCTGTGATTGAATGGGAGATCTGAGCCCGTGGAATATCCTCGAAGGCTTCCTGCGCCTGTGGAAGGATCTGTTGGCCTGGGAAGGCTGTGTTTTAGTTCTGGGGGTTTTTTTTAGGTTTGGGGGTATTTTTTGAGAGCTGAGGATTGTATCAGGGCTGGTGTCAGCTGCAGCGTGGTAACCTCGCATTTACATGCCCTGGGGATGTGAATGTGCTTTAACACAGTTCATGCAGAAATGAATTTGTCCATGCCAGCCATACAGCCCAGCTTCGCACAGAATCCAGTTTGGTGGATATTGATCCACTTTTTCTTACACTTTCAAATTTGAAGTTTCACAAAAATCATATTCCAGGTCGGTCACAGTACAGTAGGAAAAATACAAACTTTCAGAAGTGTTCTTTTTCTGATTTGTTTGGGGGTGGGCCTCTTGTTTGTATAAATTTTGGGTTGGGCATGGGTTTATTTTTGGGTTCGCAATTTCGGTGTCTGAAAGAGGTCACACTCCCTCCAGATGAGGAGTGAGGGCAGAGTTCTGGGGGGTGTCTTTCACCACATGTCACCTATCCCCGTGGAAATCCAGGCCTGAAGGGGTTGATTTTGATCAGGAAAGGGGAGCTCTTACCCCGAGAGGCTGAGTGCTAAGAACAGTTTTGTTTTGTTAGTGCTGATCGTGCAGAGGGAGATTTTCCTTTGCCCTTGAGGCACAAGCCAGCTCCAAAGGAGGTGGCCAAGCGCACGACTGTTGCCCTGGTTTTTGCTAAAACCTTCTGTTTTAAACTTGGAGTCAGAATTCTTTCTCACACAGTTTCATGTAAATAATGGCCAATGTTTACTTAACGGTATTTTCTGGTTTTCATTCCTTTTGTGATAAGAGAACTTTGATGAGCATCTTTTTTCTCCAGTGGGATTGAGAAGGAAGTGACATGTCCTCCAATCCCTTGTGGAGTTGAGAAATGTATAAAAATGCGACAGATGTAAATTAAGTGGCCTTTTCCCTCCTTTCTGCTGAACCTAGCAGGTGTGAGAGCATCTTTATTGTGTTTTCCCAGACACACAAGACTAGTGTAGAATCATCACAAATTCATAGAATGGGGCAGAAGGGATCTTAAATATTATCCAGTTCCAGCCCCCCTGCCAGGGGTGGGGACACCTTCCACCTTCCAAAATCTCTTGCTTCAGTTCCAGTTTTAAACCCCCTTCTCTTGGCAAGAGAGGATCACTTCTGTCCTGCCAGACCCAGTCAAGAGGGTTGGTTTGTCCATCCTGGAGAACACCTTGGGGGTGTGCAGTTGTGTTGGGGTGGGGGAATCTTCAGCAGGACAACGTGGTGTTTGCTCCTGGCACGACCTGCTCGTGCCAGCCCTGTGGGGTGGGCACAGCCACTGGCTACAGGATTGCTCTAAAAGGCTTTCTTTGGTATTTTTTTTGGAAGCAGACAGAGCCCGACCCAGTCCGTCAGCTGAGCCCCGTCTCCCCTCCTTTCTCCATTAGTCTTTTCATTAGAACCTTGAGCAGAATGTGGTTCTTGTGGCCTCACTTCTGCCTTATCAGATGTGGCTTTGTACCTCAAAGCAGCACAGAAATGGGTGAGCTCTTACCCTGAATCATTTTATTTAGGGTTTTTTTTTCTGGCAGGCTGCCCTGTGTGATGATGTCCAGTGGAAAGGATAATGTTGCTTCAACTTAAAAATAGCCCGTGTTTTCAGGGTGGGCATAGAGGCCAGCTTGTGCAATTAAAATAGTGATTATTGAAGTCATGCCTAATAAAGTCATCTGTGACTTGCTGAACTCAAGTTAATGACCATGAAATCCATCGTTAATAACAGGACAGCCATTAGTGGGATGGGTGATGTGCCAAAGGTGGCCAGTGGAAGGCAATAAACATCTCAAAAGTTAATGTTTGACAGCTTTAACTATCACTTGAATATTTTGTACCCATGGTGACTGTTTGAAGTTTGTGTTTTAATTTTTAAATGCCTTTTAAGAGCTTCTTGATAGCTTTAACTTTCCAGCGAGACTCACCTTGTATTTGGAATTAAGTGCTGAGATTGCTCAGTGCTGCTTGAACCCCTGTGTGTGTTTATGTCCAGTTTTGCAGCTGGCTGAAAATTATCAAAGCACCACCAGGTCCCAATCCTGCTCAGCAGGAACTGGAGAAAAGAGTGGAACTGGGAGCAGAGGAGTAAATTGGGTAAAATGCACTTTGGAAGAGCAGGCATCATGAAAAATCATGATGGGGAGAGGTTGGGCTGTGCCTGGAGAGCACAGCTCATCCCAGGAACTCGTGTTCTGACTGTCATTGCTGTGAAATGCTCCAGGAATTTCTTGGGGAGATGCACAAATTCATTTTGCATATGCAGGATGTGTTATAGGAAAACAAAGTCCTTAAATACCTTCCCAAATACAGCCCAGTCAGGAGAAAAGCAGCCTGGTTTAAAACCAGAGCTTGTGAAAGGCCGGGATGGATGTGGTCCCAGTGGTGAGATGGGATCTAGTCCTGTTCTCCAGCTGCTCATGGTAGTAAAGGAGTAGTAAAGGAATAGTAAGTGCACTTGCAGGACTTGAATTCTGAACCTTTCTGCCTTAAAAGTGATGGGGCTGTTAGAGAAAACACAATGCTGCAAAACAGCTTTAAATTCCACTTGAAAAGATGATTTGTTTATGACTTCTCAAAATGTGTCAGTCTAGCACAGGAGTGCAAACCACTTCATAAATATTGTAGTGACACTTGGCAATAAACCCGCAGCACGTAACAAGAGCTGGTGCTCCTCAGGTGTTCCTGATTTCCTGGGATCCCAATCCTAGGGACACGCTCACCTGGCAGAGAGGCAGGGATTTCCCAAACCCTCTCGTGCTGCTGGCCCAGATCTTGCTTAAATCACGGGAGACAGACTGACAAATTAAGAAAAAAACACCAGCATGAAAGAAAAATGGGAAAACTCTTGTGGATGCTTCTCCTAAAATTGGCTCCATGGCTCCAAGAGTTCTGCTGCCCCTCAAGGACAGTGGGAAATGTTGAGTGGAGGGTACCACGGCACAGTAAAGCTCCAACATGGGAAGCCTGAGGTTCCTGAACCCAGGAAATAAGTTGAATTCCTGCAGGCTTTTTACAAAGCAATGCTTTTCACCCCATAGCATCCCAACTACTCATTCCAAGGATTTGGCTGTTCAGGATTGGGATTCCTGCAGGTGCCATGGATGCTGACAGCTCCTATGTGGTAATGGCCACAGGTGGATCCTGTCACTGGGGCTGGTTTAGCTTCCTTTCCACTGGCATCCCTTGGAACTGTTGTAAACCAAAAATAGTGTTTGCTTCTGGCTGAAAAAATTCAGGACAACATTTCTGGAAACACTGAGGAAAAATGCAGTTGTACAAAATACATAAAATACAGAAGTCAAGGTTATTTAGGTCACTCAGAGATTACTGGCCTAGATAAATACATAACAGTAAGTAATATAATATCTATTTATCCCAGGTCAAAGTGATCTATGGCTTTTTCTTTTCACTGGGAATAAAGTTCATCTCCTTACAAACCAAACCCCGTTGGAGTCATTAAGCAGTCATTAATTATTTTGGTCCTGGGTGGCTGGAATGTCATGGTGATGAAATATGCATTTCCTCGTGCTTGCAGAGCCATGGCTGTGTGTTCATCACGTAGGCAGCACAGGTTTGCCTGCAGAGAGTGGCAGGCACGTTGTCTGATGGAAAATGGAGCTCTGGTTTGGCTTTTGGGGTGTGTTCATGCATGTTAACATAGTTCACTTCCCCTGGGAAGAGTTCCTGGTGCTTCAGGAGGAGGAGGAGGAGGAGGACAGCAGTACCCACAGATCGGGGTGCTATGGAGTGAGGCACAGCAGGCTGCTCCAAGTGATGCCTTCTCCCAGCCACCTAGAAACAGAGACTAGACAGGAGTAAGGGAATAAAGGTAGGTATTTATTTGAAGGCCTTCAAGGTACCCCCTGGGGAGCCAGAGGCTGCTTCCATAAAATGGACCCCAAGATGGACAGCAGGTCACGAGTTCTTGACACTGATATAGGTTTGGTCCATTTGCATCTCAGCATAAATTCACCAATTAAAACTTTAGCTCTCTTCAATTTCTCCACCTCTTTCATGGTCCCAGTTTACACCTTTGGGCCTGGGACAGCCCGAGTGTCCTTGAACAGCTCAGAGAGGCTTTGTTGTGTCTGTCTGGCCTAAGAGAGCAGCTCACGAGCTACAAGGAACTTCAGAGTTACACACTGGGCAGTACAGGATTTGAAAAATATAGAAATTAAAACCTAAGGCATCACAAGAACCAAGGGAAGAGCAACCCCATAAACACCCAACTGCACAGGCTGGTTCTGAGTGCGACTGACCCCTGCTGTGGTGCCCAGGGTGGACCATGGCACTGGTGACAGCCCCGGGCACCGTGGCTCCCGTGGGTGTGCTGGACGTGCCCCTCAGGCACGGCTTGTACAGCCCTGGGGTGTTGTGTCAGCGGTTCCAGCTCGGAGATCAGCCTCCAGCAGTCCCCAGTCCCTCTCCAGGACCTGCCCCATCCCAAACCTTCCCTTCCCACCCCACACAGGAGCTGCATCAAGCCCGGGCTGTGCACCTTGTGTGTCTCTGACTCCTGCTCCTTGGCTGCCAGCGCTTCTCCTCCAGCTCTCACATCCCGGGAGCGCTGCAGCTCCGTCATCTCCGAGGGTTTGAAGGCGCTCAGGATGAGGGGGAGACCCAGGGTCTGCTGCATGGGCTGCCCGTGTCCTCCAGCCCAGGAGCTCCACAAAGTCAAGCACAAACCTTGCACAGGGGCACTGCCACCGCTGCTCTGTCTCTGTCCCTTTCCAGAGGGCATCCAGGCACCCAGCTCCCCTCAATCCTCTCCCCAAGTCCCTCAGGGGAAACAAGTGCACAGACTGAGGGGTTGCTGGAGGAGGAGGAGCACAGCTAAGGCCCTGTGTGATCTCCTGTTGCTCTCTCTCTGTCCTGAAGTGCTCATGGCACTCTCTCAGAAGTGTGTTTTCCATACAGATTGTCCACCTGAGGATACGGGATTCCTTTGTAGGCATTAGTTGGCTTAATTGAGTTTCACTGTACTTCTCTGAGGCAGGGAGATGATGCTCACTGGGTTTTTACAGCTGTGTAAACTGAGGCAGGGAGGGGTTATTCATCTGTAGGGAAGTCCAGAGGCATTTTTTGCAGGAGATCTGGTTTGGGGGCTAGTATTTCCTCAGGAAAGAAGAAAGAGAAGTCCTAAAAATCAGGAGGGAAAAATCCAAAGCCAGAAAAGCCTCAGAAAAGGAGAAATAATTTTTCAGAAAGCTACACATTGAAGCAATTTTAAATAAAGCATTTGGAAACAAAGCGCAGCACTTCGCTTAAAATTAAAATCTTCTGGTGGGGAATGGGTTCTGCTTCAAACACCACGGTCTTAAACACAGGTCAGCCCTCGGTTTAAGAAGGAGCAGGAGGATTTCCAGTGCTAAATTAGAATTGCCAAAGGGGTGAGCAGCACAAACAAGAAGGGAGAGGCGAAGGATTTTGGGAGCAAGTCAGAGCTGCAGACAAGGAGGCGCACGGCCTGTGAGAATCCCTCATCCCGGCTGAGAAAACCAGTTTTGTTTAGCTAAGCCCCAACTCAAACACACTTGAAAACTCCGAGTTTTACCAGGCTGCTGTCAAGCTGTGAACAAGCTGCTATTGTCTGGGTGAAGAATGCCGCTCCTGTCACCCGCGTTTCGGGGATGCCAGGGCATAAGTCTGGCTCCTCGGGGCAGAGCGGGCACGGCGTGGGCTTGGGGTGAAGCTGCCTGCGCTGGAAACACCAACAGCTGTACGTGCAGCCAGCAATATCAACCCCTGGTCTTGCTCTGCCTGCTCCCCTTGTCCCCAGGGACCCACCCTGTGACCCCCAGGCGGAGGGGAATGGCCACTCGCCGGTGTCCGGCACATCCCGCACGCCCGGGGATGGGAGCTGGCCACTCGCCGGTGTCCGGCACATCCCGCACGCCCTGGGATGGGAGCTGGCCACTCGCCGGTGTCCGGCACATCCCGCACGCCCCAGGATGGCAGCTGGCCACTCGCCGGTGTCCGGCACATCCCGCACGCCCCAGGATGGGAGCTGGCCACTCGCCGGTGTCCGGCACCCCCTGGGATGGGAGCTGGCCACTCGCCGGTGTCCGGCACCCCCTGGGATGGGAGCTGGCCGTGCCAGGGATGCGTAAGCGCTTTTCCCTGCCGAGCAGCCGGGACATCGCGGCTGTACCCGGTCTGCGCTCGGTCCCCGCAGAGCAAGGCTGGGGTCTGGCAGCTGGAAATGCCTTTTCCTGCATGAGATGGGAGAATAACGGTGTGGAACAGCCCCGGGTGGAGGTGCCAGCAGCCCAGCCCGGCTCTGCCCTGCGCTGTCGCTCCCCACGGAGCAGGACCCTGCAGGTCGGGGCCCCGGTGAGCACTTGCCGAGCTGCCAGCGGCTGCCAGGCTGATTCTCACCCATTTGTGCTGCTTGGGCACCACTACAAAAACCCCAAACAGGCAGGAACGGGCCTGTTTCCAAGGGGAGCGTGGTAGGGTCAGCTGGAAGGTGGGATTTCGGAGCTACTCAAGAGTCAGCTCATGCACGTGTTGCTCCCACCTGCCTTCACTTGGGCCACCACTAAGTCCTGATGTTGGAAAGTGGTGTGCACCTGCCTCATGGCAGTATGGATCAGCAGTATTCCTTTGATACCAGGCAAATTCTGGCTCATTCTCCATTTGCTGACACGTTCCAGACCATGTTTATAATTTGAATGACTTAAAAATACAAGTCCATCGCGGGAAAATGTCTTCGTCTAGAGCAGAGCTGTCAGCCCATGGCCGTGGTGTTCCTTCCACCATGGTGGTCGTCTAAGGTGGTATCAGATCCCATCAGTGGTTCTGTCACTAGAGGCTCATCTGGTCACGGCTGTTACATTCCCTCACCGTGTCCAGTCATCCTGCACAGTTCCTAAGCATCCATGCTGGTCCCCCCTTCCCCTCCAAGACATCCCTCTCCAGAGCTGGGGAGGTGCTGCTTTCATCCTCCTTGCAGCAAGGATGAGGACAAGTGGGAAGTGCAGCACTTCCCTTGCTCCAGGGCCACCCCTCCAGCAACCTGCTGGAAGAGCCAAGTGCTGGTTGTGGGGTCTGTGGGGTACCAGAAGGTCACAGAGGAGGCAGGAGAAGGGAAAGGGTCCAGAATTCCCAACCTGGTCTACTCTAAGTCAGCCAGGAGCAGGCTCCATCCACCAGCACGATGGGACCAGCTGGGGACTGGCAAAGAGGGGTCTCCAGCCCCAAATGTGCTGCCACGAGCCCCTGACCATCATCTGGAGCCTGCAATGCTCAGCGTGGCTGTGGAGTCAGGGGCATTAGAGCTGCAAATGATGTTGGTCACCACTTTGCAGAGCAGGGGGTTTATCTGTGGGCAATTCATGTCCCACAGAAGCTGGGGAAAAGAAAGCAATAATTGGAGCTCGTGCCCATTTAAAATACCTTCCATCAGAACTGAAGAACTGAAGCCTGTTTTTTCCATTGCAGAAATTATTTGGCCTTGAACCATCCAGACCTCACTTGCTATTCTGCAATTGAATAGAGCCTTTTGTGAGGATTTTTAAAAATAATTACTACAAAGCACTTCAAGAGGAATTCTGATTGTCGTCTAGTTTTCATTTCATGCTTTCATGACATTTTTGTTCAAGGATGAATCTTTTATGAAATGTCTGTTTTAGGTTACGCCCTCCAGAACCTTATTATTTGCCTTAAAAATTCCATCAGGGGCAGGAGCATATTCTTTAAGCTCTCCCATTAGTATAACTAAATTCATCAGAGTAATATTACTATTCATGCAAAATAGGTGTCGTCTTTCTTTAAACCTCTTGGCAAGTGGTTAAACTGATTTTAACAAGTATGCAGTGCCAACTTCTTAAAGCTTTGAAAAGTCTGAAGATTCCCAGGCTGCAAAGGACTATTTACATGGTTAAAATTATACACATATCCCCTCTACTTAAAACTGTCCCCTCATCACTTAAGACCCTTGCAAATCCATTCTGACTTCAAAAGAAGGAAAAGTTCCTCTTCCAAGAAATTTTTTTTCTCCCTGTTAGCACAGCCCAGGCTTTCCAGGCTGTGAGAGCCACCGAGCTGAGCTCGAGGGCCAAACTGAGCTTGGAGTTTCATGGGTGCTTCTGCCATTGAGAGAGGAAATTAAAGGAAGGTCGTGTCTTCTTGAAGCCTATTGAAAACGTAATTGTAGAGATAAAAGACCTTGGAGATGCCACTGTCCACTCTTGTATCACATCCCAACAGCACAAGGGATGCCAGGAAATCCTGGGGGACACTTTCTCCTACGCTGATTATCAGGTGTAGAAATTACACCTTGGCTCCTTGGCCGTCCCCACCCATCCAAATCCTGACTCCTTTTCTCAGTCTCTGCAGTGAGTGACTCTGAATGACCCCAGTGCTCACAAAAGGAATCTTCAAAGTCGTATCCGTGATGAATTCATGGGAACTAATTGTTTTAATTCATAGAAATGTTGAGGGCGGGACATTTGCAAGTGCGTTCAGGCAAGGAGCAGGAGCCCGCAGCCGTGGGGAGCAGAGGCAGGTGGAGCTACAGGGGCAGAACTCACCCAAAGGACCTGAAATCTCTCCACAGAGCAGTAAATTTGAAATGCCATTAAAAGATTAAAAGGATTGTTCTCATCTGAGATCTGTAAGTTATTGGAGTGCACACAGGGAGCTGCTCTGGCCTGAATTATGGATCTTTATTACTTTCCCTCCTGGCCTGGAAACCTCTTAATAAATTCATTGAAATTCTGATTTCGCCAGGAAGGTATCACAGTAATGTCAGGGAATCCTGTGTTTGTTCAGGATCCTGTCTCATCTCCAGTCTCAAGCCTGAGGAAGTTACTGTGCTGATCCTAGCAGGAAAAAAGTAGGATTTGATAAAGTGCTCTGGCAAGGGAACCACACAAGCTACATGTGTTCCTGCTGTATCCCTGTGCTTTATTTTATTTTTTAGCTGTTCTGAGCTGGGCTAATCTGCAAAATGGAGTGATAGTTTCAGGAAAATGCTGCAAGTCATATGCTAGGCACGTCTGTGGAAGTCCTCTCATTTTTACAAACATAAGTCAAAAAACTGAGATGCCAACAAATTGCCTTGAGGCCAAAAGTTGTTCTCATCTCATGTTTTCATCTGGGTCATTGTTGAAAAAATAAAGATATATATATGTAATATGATGGGGGAGTGGGGTAAATGGTCAACCACAATGCACAGATGCAGATTGGGATCTAAATACCTTTAAAGTTCAGGAGTGCTCTGTATCCTGGGAGCGGGTTCAAAGCCATCTCTGGATTCCACAGCCCCGTCTGCTGTGCTTGTTGTTGTACCTGTCTGACTTGCAGAGCGACCAGGGGAATATCTTTCTCGAAAGCCTCTCATTAGAGAAAATATGAATTACAGAAAGTAACTCAATACCTACCCAGGCTCCTTGCCATACTGCTTTCCCACTTTCTTCAAAGGAAACTTATCCTGTATTTTGTGTGGATTCAAATCAACACACAAAGGAAAATATGCATGTTTCTGAGTCCAGCAATCAGCTGGGAATCTGCACTGAGGGAGTTGGAGAGATGCTGACTGCAACAGAGTCAGGTCAAAAAGTCTCTGTCTTGATTTGCTGCTAATATTTTCAAGATTAAATTTTGTTTAAGTAAAAAAAGTAAGGTAGGGATTTTATGGAGCACTTGTCTGGTTGTGAAAGGTGTGTAGGCTGATGGAATGGCTTTTATTGTTCTTCCAGGGTGATGGAGCTCGGGGCTGGGGTCGTTTTAAGGTCCCATCATTTGTGCTGGATTGGGGCACACGGCAGAGCACAACTCCAGGCCCAGGACTCTTCTTAGGTGCTTTTGTAATAAACACAAACACTGGGGAGAGTCATAACTGCACGTGTGCCTCTGTAAGTAGGTGCTATGAGGTCTTCAGAGCTGAGTGACTTCTGTGTGTGTGGCTGAGCACTCTTTGGGCTTCTGAGCAGAGCAGGATCCGCGCCGGCCCCGCGCGTTATTGTGTGCAGCACCTCGGGATACCTGGGGTCTGAAAGGAAACTCTTTTATAACAAATCAATCTCTGCACTCCCCATAAAGTGTCCCGCGTTTATTTGCAAGGCTTCTGAGATGTGTTTCATGGTTTGAATGGGGTCATTAGGAGAATCCCCAGGAGCTCCCGGCGGCTGCAGCTGAGGCTGGGCTGGAATCGCTTCCCCAGGATGCGCAGGGAGTGAATAGCTGAGCTCTGCTCCACTCCCAGCCCGGAGTGACCAGCTCATGACAGCACTAATTAAGAAGCAGACAACTCTCACTTTCAAAGCAAAGCTGCTGTCAGCAGGAGAAGGGAGAAATCCCTTTCCCTTGGCGGGAGGCTGGTTAGTGGCACAACCACTGGACAAAACCAAGGGAGCACAAAGCGCTCAGCCTGGCTCCCTCCGTACAATGGGACGTGGGTCTTTGAAATGTAAAAGTTACCTTCCCAAAGAGCAGAGAAGTGGTGGAGAACAGAACCAAATTGCACTGCTCTGATCTTTTATTTTATTTTATTTTTTTATCAAGGCTGCTTAAGGATCTTTTGATCTCACTGATGTATTTATTATCGTGGAGTATTTGTCTGCAAATAGTCTAAAGCTAAGCGAGGTTGGACCAGGCGAGGTTCAGGTTGGATATGAGGAAAAATTCCATCACTGGAAGAGTGGTTAAGCATTGGAACAGGCTCCCCAGGGAACAGTGGAGTCACCGTCCCTGGAAGTGTTCAGAAATCAAGTAGAGCTGGCACTTTGTGATATGGTTTAGTGGCCATGGTGGTATTTGGTCCAAGGTTGGACTCGGGGATCTTGGAGGTCTTTTCCAGCCTAAATGTTTGTGTGAGTCTATGAATGGTGAAATCACTGAGATCCAAAGGGAATTCCCTTTGTGCTGCAGGACCCTGGGGGTTTGTGGTGTGAGAGTGGGGGGTGCAGGCCCCCATCAGAGGTGAAAGGACTGTGGAACACCATCTCTCTCCTGATAGTGTGGTAGTGGGATGGGGCTCCCCAGGATGTGCCTCTGTCTGAGCTGCAGGCAAAGCTGTGATCAGCAAATTAAGTTTTGGTGCCAGAAGAGGTTTTCCCCCATTCCCTGGTTCCACATGGAGGCACCACAAAGCAGCATCAGCTGAGATCACCTTGGCGTGTGCCTGCTGTAAGGGCCAAGGACAGAACAAGACCTCCTCAGGAACCTTGGGCTGGAGGGGCTTTGTCCCAGACCCGCTCCTCCTAGAAGTGAGGTTCAGGTGGGTTTTCAAAGTGGAGTTCAAATTCTTGCCTGGCCTTTCTGGAGCAACAAATGTTGCTGAGCCAAACCCCTCCCCTCATGCAGCCCCGTGTGCTGGATCACCCTCAGAGGGTCCTGTGGGGTGACAGGAGCACCACACCTCCTCAAACAGGTCATAACTGAGGTTCACAGGGACTCGCCCCAAAACCCCATGTTCATTATCCCCAGGGATATCAGTGGGTCCCTTTTCCCCTCAGTGAAGGCTGCAGCACCCAGCCTCAGTCCCGTGAGCTGTGTGCAGGTGACCAGAGAGGGAGGTTGTGTCAATTGACCTCGTAAGCTGCGACCAGGGAAATTTCACCTGGAATACCCATCCCCTGAGCACCTAAAGAGCAGAACAATGTCAACAAATTGGACGGCATTCAGGGAAGAGCAATAAAAATGATGAAAGGGCTGGGCTGATTTATGAGGAAGGATTAAAAGAGTTACATATGTTTAGCTTGGCAAAATGATGACTAAGGGTGGGATACGGTGTCTGTCTGGAAGTGTGAGAGGGGTGTAAGTACCCCGGGAGGATGGGAATTATTTAGCCTGGTTCAAGTGGGAGTAATAAGATCAAATAAAGGAAATAATCTCTGTGACTGGGCAGAAGGAAAAATTCTTCAGAGTTAGAGCCCAGTTCCCATGTGGAATAATCTCCCCAAGGAAATAGGTGAAGCCTCAGGACTTGGGTGGTTAGAGGGGCATTAGGGGAGCAGAGCACCAGGGAAAACAAGACATGAGGTAGAAATGTCAATTCCTGCGATTCCAGCCATGCCATGAGAGCAGTTAGGACATTTATATCCAGCCATTAGCCAATGCTTTGATGTGGGCAAGAACACAGAGAGGGCACGAGGGGAAAAAACCCCAACCAATCCAACAAAAACCGTACAAATTTTCTACATACTTAAAACTGCGAATTCAAAAGGGAAAACATTCAAACCATTAATGCAAGCTTCCCAAAGAGTGCCACTGCCAGGGAAGGGTTGTGAAATCCCATCCCCTGGCAGGATGGGGGAAGGAGTGACCTCGTGCATCCAGTGGTGCTGTGAACACAGCCCTGAGCCCCTGCGTGACAAACCCGCTCGGGATGGGGTGGGAACCAAAATAAAGCCATTAGCAGGCTCCCAGTTACCCTCATGGCTTCTCATTTGCACAGAGCCTTGGCTAACAGTTATTAAAAGAAAACGGGTTTTCCCCCTGTAATTGTGAAAAGGAGTAAAAGTTAAAAAAAAAAAAAAAAAGGTAATAATATGAAGAGCGCAACTCCACGTTACAAACAAGAACCATATGTTGACTTATCATGGGAAATATGTAAATACAGGCTCGAGCTGATCCGGAGCACATGTTGTTAGTCATGAAGCAGCTATTTAAAATTCCACGGCTGGATCATTAACTTCACAGTATCCTTTATGGAAGACAACAGAGGGCAAATAATCAGAGTGGCACTGAAAATAGCCTTTTTCGTAAGAAATCTCATTTAACTGGGTTTTAATAGGAATCCCTTTGTGATCTGTCAGCTGAATCAGAGCGAGGTGTCCTCTGTGCTGGTGAACTGGGATGGCTTTCTGCTGCACCAGTAAGGTGTCCTGGCTCAGGAATTCCCTTTGGATCCTCAGGAATGGTCCATTCTCATCCCTTCTGGGAGCAAAACCGCCGCAGGAAGCGCCAACCGATGGCTCAGCCCTAGGTCCCGTTTGAAACGGGGTTTACCTGGACGTGCTGATTGATCACACAGAGGAAGGTTTGTCCTGAGGTTTCTCTAAAGCTGTGGCTGTGCAAAGCTGGTGTTCACATCTCTGCTGTGCTGCATATTTTCTTAGTCATCCCGGGCAGGTCACTTCTGCCTCTCATCTCTTTCTTTTCTCAGTCGATCCAGACAAGACGAGCTCTCTCTGGGGCCAGCTGTGATCAAAGGAGGGCTAGATTGAAAGAGATTCCATAATTAGGAAAAAAACTCATAAAATGCAAGGAAGAGATCCTGGACCCCAGAGAAGGCTCTGCCTTAAGTAAACGCTTTAGAGCAGTGAAAGGATGGATTTAGACTCACGCGGTCACCGGGACCGGCACCGCCTCGTCCCTCCTGGGCTGCACAAGGACAAAAACCTCCCAGGGACTGTTCCTGTGCCCCCTGTTTGGGTGTTTTCGTGCGGCAGCATCTGCAGAGAGGCCTGGGCAGAGGCAGGGTGAGAGGCTGAGCAGGCTGCAGGGTTACATTGCCAAGCCTGTAAATTGGGACCAAACCCATCGGCATCCTCCGTTTCCATCCCAGAACACTGGCAGGAAGCAGCCTTCTGCAAAAGTCCTGATTTGCACATGCTTGGGTATTGCTCAATGGTTTAAAAAAAATAAATTTAAAAAAAAAATCTGTGTCTGTGTCACCCTGGAGAAAATTCAGAGCCCAGCTTGGTCAGATGAGAGCTCAGCAGTGCCCAACATGAGCTCCCATTCCAGCAGCAAGGGACCCCATGGATATCCCCAAACAGGGATTTGGGTACTGGCTGCTCTCTGGGAGATGCTGCCTTAGGGGTCCATGGGATGAGCTTATTTTGGTGGAGATGAGAAGGGCTGAATTCAGGACCAGCTCAGGCCCCACCACAGCATCTACACACCTCAGGGGCTGCTGAGAAGTGCCAGCAGCAAGAGAGACCCCTGGTATTTGGAAAGGCCTCTACAGACTTTATTATGGGGCAGAACAACCCGCTTAACAGGATTTCCCCATAGATTTAAGTATTTGTGCTGTAATTTGGAGGGACAGAGGGAAAGGGAACAACTTTGATCTCTCACTGCTGGGGCAGCAGCTCCTGGGCAGGTGTGACTTGGCCAAGATGCTTCAGATCTGCTCTTGGCATCTTCAGTGAGTGCCCTGACATCCCCAAAGCTGCCCCAGCATCACTCCCAACCCCTCATCCCTCCTGCAGCCCTGAGGGCATCACCCAAACCCCCTGAGCCTGTTTCCCCTGCATGGGTCAAGTGCCACCGATGCCATCTCAGGGCAAGGCTGGGGATCAGAGCAGACAAGCAGCACTAGGACAGGGGAAGAAAGGAGTCTGGGGGAATCAAAATCATCAAAAAGTTGTTGGAAGAAGGGAGAGAAGAAGGAGAAGCTTAAAGGAAGCCATTAATATTAATTCAGGGAGATAACAGGAGTTCAATGACCGCATGAAAGAGCAGAGAAATCACAACTGTAAGTGCAGGAGCCACTGAGGCAGAGGGGAGCTGCTCTGAGGTGCTCCACGCTGAACAAACTCCAGAGCTGTAAATCTGGAGAGCTGCATCTGACCTTTGGGAACTGCAGGGGACGGTGGCTGATGTGAGAGGGGAGATTGAGGAGAAAAAGGGCTGCAAACTGGCTGTGCCAGCCAAAGGGGTCAGCTTTACCAGGTGTCTCGGTGCTCCCAACTCAGCCATGACTTGACCCCAAGCTACAGCTCAGAGTTCAGGTTTCCTGCTCCCCTTGTGCTGTTTGAGACAGGGGAGCAATGAGCAGTCCCAGGGGTCAGTGCAAGGCTGGGCCCCTGCCTGTGCCCCACATTAATTGTTAATTAATGGTTAGTTACGTGCAGAGCTGGGACCTGCTGCACTAGGACAGCTCCGAGCCCCGGGGATGAAGCCAGTGCAAGGTGAGGTCTGGTGGTGACGATCATCTCTTAGAAACCCACCCAAAATACAGCCCAGCCCCTCCTGAGAGTGCACAGAGCCAGGTCACAGGGCAATTGTACCTCCCAGCAGTGTCTGCTCAGGGTTTTCTTTACTTCACCGCCAGATCAGGTGCCTGAATTGCCACGTGCAGGTGTGTTATCCAAACTGCCCCTTGCTTTGTCCTCACAGAGTGCCCAGCCGTGAGGCTCAAAGCCTCCAGGAGAGCCCTGCAGAGAGCTGCCGTCCCTCAGTTTTGTGTCTGATTTCCTTCTGGCTGTCCGGGCTCTGCATCTTGTTTGTTTTTCATCTCTCTTACTGGCCTTGTTTTCTGTTCGGCCCCGTCAGTTATCCCAAAAGAAACATCGCTGCCTTTTTGTTATTATTAGGATTTTCCTGTGCTTTTACTGTTCATGTAGAAGTCCAGGTGGGGTTTGGAGGAATGATGAATGGGTCTGCAGTTGAGGGTTTGCCAGGCTGGGGAGCAGGGCCTGGCTGGTGATGCTGTCAGGAGCGGGTCCCCACCGTGTCCCCACTGTGTCCCCACCATGTCCCCACTCTGTGCCGGGCACTGCACCCACCCTGTGGCCACACCCAGCCCAGGCTGGGTCACAGTCGGTGTCCTGGCTTTGTTCTCCTCTCTGTGCATGTTCAGTTTAAGTGGGAATCACAGAACTGGCATCTTGTGTCTTCCCAGTGCTTGAATTGACAGCCTAAACCTGCCTTATTTTATGCCTCTTATTAAATAACTTGAGAGTAACTTTGTTAAAACAATATATAGCACACAAACGCAGCAATTCCCCAGTCAGGCAGCGCTGGCAGGGTTCCCATCATCCCTTTTACAGTAAAATCACATGAAAAACGCAGAAAGTTCACAAATATGAACCTTAGGGCATGTTAGCCAGAGCAGTCAGCCCCAGCAGGGTGCTGGTGTGGGGCAGGCTGTGTCTGTGTGTCCCTCCAGCCCCGGGTGACACCAGTGGGTGGCTGCAGTGGTGATGGGGTTGAGATGACCCAGGGGTGATTTGGGGCAGGGATTTGAGGGGTAGCCCAACTTTTGGGGGCCTGTGGGGCACAGGGCCTTCTTGAGGAGCTGTGGATGAGCAGGCAGGAAGCTGGAATTGAACCCCTGGCTCTGGGGTCTCCTGATAACAGAGTTTGTTTAAACTTCCATGATATTTTGAGAGGAAGCAATATTTGCTCTTTTGTTGGGGTTTTTTTTCCCTTCTTGTGTTTTGACAGTTTTGTTTCACTGGGGCACTTTTATGATGAGCATTTTATTATTTTACTGTGTTATTCATCTGCGTTTTAATTGCACACAATAAAACTTGAAAACTCCCAGCAGAGAAAATCCTGTAGAACTTCCCATCCTGTCCCACTGGGGATGAATTGCTGGGGTCACATCGTTTGTCAACAAACAGGGCTGAACCCTTTGTAAGAAACACTGATTTTCCTGAACTATAAAAGTGACGACTTTTAATTGGTGTTGTCAAATGGTTACATTTAACCTGCCCTCGTTTGGGAGTGTTTGGAATGGAGCTGGTATTGTTTGGAGGCAGGATGAGAGCAACAAAGAGCACCCAGTGTTCTTGGGGAAATGTGTCATCCCAAAATCCTTGATCTTGATGAAATATGTCATCCCAAAATCCCTGATCTTGATGAAATATGTCATCCCAAAATCCCTGATAAATGCTGGCACCAGTGTTTCAAGGGAGGATCCTGTAACAGCTCCACTCTGCATCCTGTGTCCTGCACCACCAGCACTGCTGGGCTTGGGTTAACTCTGCAGAGAATTGTCTAAAACCCCTTCACATTCACCCACTACAGCTGGGTTTGTTCTCTAATCTCCAAACCTCAAAATTCCCAGCTAAATGCTTCTGGGTAAATCCCTGAAAAGCTCCCCCAGGAAGCTCTGGGGGGTTGGAGAGCATTCCCCATCCAGCACAGAGCAAATCCAGGGGCTGAGCCCACCCTGAGCCTGGTTCTTCACCCACTCAGACTCACACATCAGGATTCCACCCCACAGTCCCACCGGAGTCAGCTAATTCTGCAGAGAACAACCCAAAATTCACCTCTGTTTTAGAGTTCAGACCTTCAGGTCTCTGTGCACCAGCCACGGAGCTTGTGCTGGTTCCCTCACAAGCACGAGCTCACATCAGCATCTTGTGCTTGAAGGATTATGGTCTGTAAATCACTTTACCCTCCACCTCTCTGTGGCTCTCCCTTGCCTGAGAGTCTCTTTCTCCACGTAATTATTAAAGGGAAAAAAAAAAAAAAAGGCAGTTGAAGTTTTCATGCAGAAAGGGAGGCAGCTCAAGTTGCATCCAGAAAAAAAAAAAGGTGTTCTTCTATGAAAACATCATCCCTCCATTCCTTCTGCCCGCCCCCAGCTGATATTTAGGGGATCAGAAGCAGCATTGCAAGGCAGCATTTAAATCAGCCCAGCTTCATGTATTCCTGCACCTGTGTTTCTCATCAAACCTGCTACCAAAAGGACTGGTTAAAAGTGCTTTGATCTGCCTTTAAATATCCCCAAACATCAGGAACTGGAGGTATTTTAATCTGATTTTACTGGAACTGCGCCGATTTAAGGAAAACAGAGCCCAAAATTAAGTTCATATTTTCCATCAGTCCCTGGAGTTGGGAAGGAGATTTTTGCTGGGAGTGGGGATGGCAGCAGGACAACCTTAGCTCTGCACTGTGGCTGTGGCTGGTTGCAGGAGCATCTTTGGAGCAGCACTTTGCCATCAGCTGCACACGGGAAGAAATTTTCTGCTCCTCGATTTTTTAGATTTTTTTGTGGTTTTTTTTTTTCCTCTTCAGTTTTTTTCCCCACTGCGTTTAAAACCTGAGTTTATCTCTAAGTATAAAGCAGGCGACACATTTTCACATCATTCTTCACAGCAAACATCTCCTCTGTCTAGAGGATGCTCCTTCCTGTCCTCAGCTTTGAATGTGGCAACCCTGATGCAAAATCCTGAGTGTGGTTTAAATGCTCAGGGCCTGATCTCACCTCGACTTCCCCTACTCCATCACACGCACCCTTTTCCCTCGAGGGAGTCCTAGAAATCCTCTCTCCATCCTTCCCCATCCTTGCAGCCCTCTGAGCATGGAGAAGTTCTCCGGAGCATCTCTCGTTAGCTCCCAGCCACGTTTGTAGAGCAGGACCCACCCAGAATCTCAAACACCCCCCTGTTTGTTGGCTCACATCCTATTTTCCCCCCCCTCTGGTGGGTTGGGGTGAGGGCTTTGACATGAAACTATTTTTAGCTCTTTCCCTCCTGCGTCAGAGGCGCGGCCGATGTCACCTGGCAGCACCCCCGTGACTCGGGGCTGAGGATTCAGCCTGGAGAACAGCTTTAATGAGGAGTTTATTCTCAGGCTACCTGCTCAGCAGATGTTTCTGTTTGTTTTGGTTTATGTTTACTTTAATTCTGCTCCTAATGCGCCTTTTATAACATCTTCTGGCAGTACTTCTAGACCCCTCTGTTGTGAAAGGCAGAGCTTGGGCGGCTCTGAGCTGTGTTATCTTCAGATCTCTGCAGTTAGACTTCAGAACTTGCTAAAACACTCAGCTGCAAGCTTTTTTCCCAGGACAGCACAGGATTTTCCCAGCGCTCCTGTGTGCCTGCTCTCCTTGCCCTTGCAGGAACTGTGGCATCTTGCTGGGAGCAGCCCAGCTGCCCCTTCAAAGCACGGCTCTTCCCCAGCTGCAGAGTCCCCCCCACTTCACTCCGGGATAAAAACCCTTGACTTGGAAAAGTAGGAGTGTTTTTGGACAAAGGAGGCTGGCTGAAGGAGAAAGAGATGTGTAAGCACAGAAAAGAAGGAGCCTGCTCTAGGTGTGGTGGTGGGCTCATCAAAAATAAGATGCGTGCCCAGACAGGGCAGGATGAAGGATTATCTCCCATCCCGAGGGAAAAAAAAAAAGACTTTTTGGTTTCCCAGTGGCCGATTGTTTGGCTGGACATTGATTGAGAGCTGAGGCTCAGATAAAGGCTCGAGTGTTGGCGATAATATCAAAAAGGCAGTCGGAGTCTGGGGCCAGCCAAGTTGTCATTTCCTAATTCTGCTGCTGCTGTCATCCAGCCTTCTGGGGCACTGGAGAGTCTGGAGTGAACTGTTAAAAAGTATTTTAAAAAATCATGGCAAACTCTTATTCCAGAGTGGCTGTCTCCGCCACAGCCCCAGCTCAGCCTGCTCTTGGATATTGTGCTAAACTTCACATTTGATCAAAAAAAAAAAAAAAAAAAAAAAAAAAAAAAAAAAAAAAAAAAAAGAATAAAAAAAAGAAGATAAAACACATAGGTAGAAATCAATGAAGCCTTTAAAGGCTGTGCTGTGAAAAAGGCTGCACTTTGCTGTTGTCTTTCTGAACCTTGTGAAATGCTGGGAAACTGTTTTTAATAAACAAGAGTTCAAACAGTGGGGCTCCGTAGCCAACAGTCACGCCTTAAACTCTAAACTTTACATGAAAACTCTCAGATCCCTTTGAACTCTTTTTTTTCTTCCCTGGCAGAGGATTCCAGTGTTTATGCATTTTTTTGAGATTGCTGGCGGGATCATGAGGAGGGTTTTAATATTTTTTTTAAACAGTCTCCTGCCTTCAGAAACCATTAATGCCCACTAAGAAACATCAAGGCATTGCTTTGAAGTGCCTTCTGGCTACAGCCCTCTTACACTCTTTGGTTACTGTGCAATCAAATAATTAAATGGAGTCTAAAAAAATTGTTTTACCTGGTAATTAAACACCCCACACTGGACAGTTGCGAGGGGTTTTAAAGGCATTGCAAATCTACAAAGACTTGAGGCACAAAAGCACTACATGCTCCTAGAATAAGTGAGTAGACACTTTTCTCCCTGCTTTGGCAACCTTTCATACTGGCAAGGTGAGAGCTCTCCTTCCTCTTCCCCTCCTATCCAAGGTCAGGGCAGTGAATCACGAAGGAGAGAGGGCAGAGCAGACAGTCATAAATTAGCAAAGCTAAACTCTTGAACATTTCTTTTTTTTCTTCTTCTTTTCTTTTTCATTTGTTTGTTTGCTTTGGAATAAACAGCAAGGAAGAAAAAAGCTGGAAATAGTATTTTGGCTGCTCCATCAGATGTTGGCTGTCGGGCCTGTGGCCATCCTGAAGGTCATGGAGCCCAGTTGGGACAGGGCTGTGTCTGCAGGCTCGGGGTGTTTGGCTCTTGGGAACACGGGGACGCGGATGCCACCCGCGCCCGCTGCCACGGGGACACCAGCGCCTGGCAGGACCCGCTCCAGCTCATCCTCCTCTGCCAAGCTGGGGAAGAACAGCTCGGTGACAGCTCCCAAAGAGCGGGGCGGGGGTTGCAATGGGTGTGTGGGAGCCGGTGGCCAATAATAATTCCCTGTCTGGGAGGAGAGGGCGAGGGCCACCTCCTCCGCTCCCGCGGAAACTCCTCTCCCTTCGGATGGGAGCTCTCTGAAACCTGCTTGTTTCACTTCCCAGAAGTTAGCTGAGAACGTTTTCTCTGGTTCCAGCCTGAATTGGCTCTTCCTTCCTGGAGCTCTGCTTTGATCTGGGCGTTTGAATCTCAATGCAAAACCCCGGAGCTTTGCCTGGTTTTTGCATGGCAGCACCGTGGGGAGGGTTTAACCCCTCCACAGCTGTCCCAGCCACAGTGGCCTCTTCACTGACCATTTCATCAGCTGTCCCCTCGTTATTCCTGAACCATCTTTGGATTCCAGCTGGCTTCACAGCATCCTTCCCAGGAGCAGTGTCCGATCCCCAAACCTGGCCTTTGCCTCTGTGCTGCTGGGGCTGGTGGAGGGTGGTGGGTTGGTCCCTGCAGGTGAAGACCCTCGGCTGCTGTGTGATCCCTTAACCTTCGTACCTGCAGGGGAGAGACATTTGCTGTGGAATGTCTTGGAAAAGGATGCTGTGTTTGTAGAGACACCAGAAACCTTCAGGGATGTAAGGACTGCAGGAAACAAGAGCTTTGGAAAGACACAACCCTTTTGTTCTCAGCTCGGCCAGGCTGCTGCAGCCGCCTGCGAATACTTTGAAGGGGTGGAGGGACTTTGGTGCACTCCATGCTGTCCCTGTTTTAGGGCTGGATGAGGCCTTGAAGGACCAACTGGGCTCCCATGCTGGGACAACGCCGAGGGTGCAGCTCTGCGAGTGGGGGGAAAGGGAAGAGCCAAGGTAGGACCACCCCTGCCACGCATCCCATTTATCCTTTGACTTTGGAAGGAGTTGGGGGGAACGGGAGCTCGCTTTGAGCCAACACAGCAGAAGCCAGAGGAGAGGGAAGGCGAGGAGAGCTGCCAGGGCAGTGGGAGAGGGAGCAGGGAGCCGGGAGTGCTGCGACTGCAGATGAGGAGGCAGCGCGGGCGCCGTGCATGAGCAATGACGAGGCGGTGCTTTCAAAGCAGGACCAACTGTAGGGTTCAGAGATGTTCCAGACTCCTGCAGGGCCCAAGACAAATGTTGAAAGCCAGAGTTCCCAGAGGGTCTTTCTGTTTTCTTTTTTAAAAATAATAATAATAAAAAAAGAGGATCTACCTGTCAAATCTTATCATGTGAAGAGCTGAATTAAGGAAGGCAAGACTTAATGGGCTTTCTTCCCTAAAAATAGATCTTCTCATGAAAGAGATGAAGGGCATTGCCCAGGGAGGTCAGCCAAAATTGTCTGAAATTATGCTATCACCTAGATCTGATGTCCAAAATTAGCCTCCTCTCTCACTCTGCAAGTTCAGTGCTCCCTGAAGATTAAACGCACCACAACACTCATTTAATTTAAAAGAGAGGCTAAAACATATGGCAGGCCATGGTTTAAGTGTTAGAAAAATTCATCCTGGGACTCTTCATTATGATTAGTAACATGCTAATGAGGGCGAGGGGGGAAGGAGTGAATGTGCAGGGCTGTGTGGGGAGGCTGGGCAAGGCTGCGGGCAGGAGTCGGGGACATTGCTGGGAAGAATGGAAAGGACCTGAACCAGAGCTGCTCTCACCATCCAGAACTAGTCTGATCTTTTTTCAGAAGAGGAAGGAAGATGATTTGCCTTAAATAATTCTCCAGCCTCCAGTGTGTGGGTGTTTTCTGGGCTCTGTGATTAAGAGACAGCATTTGAAAGCAATGGGATAGGAACCTCATTTAAAGACAGTGTGCTCCTTTCTTTTTTTTCCCCCTTTTAATTAATCTGAGGTTGCTACCGGAATGGAGTAGTTGGATGAAGGTGTTTGAGGAACATGAGGTTAATGGAAGGTGAAGGAGGAAGGGAATACAGTTGCCAGTATGAGGCAGGCAGAGCTGAACCAGCAGATGCTCCAGCCCAGCTCACTGGTGGCTGACTCATGGGTTTGGAGGCAATAAACTCCCAGGGCAGGGGGGAGAAAACAACCTCAGGGAAACCTGAGAAAGGCTGGGGGCAAGTGGACACGCTCCTGACCCCAGCACCTGGGAAAAGGAGGGAGTTTTTGTGGTATTTCACCAGTACAAAGCATCCTCCCATTACCGGTGCCTTTCAAAGTAACGTCCCTGTTCCTGAATGGAGGGGGAGGGGTATTTTTTATTTATTTTATGAAATTCTAAGCTCATGATCTCGAGGGCGATTTTTGGATGTTTTGCACCATCTGGTGCAAACAGGGGCTGCCAAACACTCAGAAAGAACAAAACTGTCTCTCTGTTTCTGCTGTGACCAACCCAGGCCAGCGGGGAGGCCCAGGAGTGAGGGCTGGGAAGTTTTGTGCATCCGAATGCAGCCTGGTTTTCGCTGAGGAAAACCAAATGAAGGCTTCCAGGGTCCCTGTCCCCACTTAGAGAGGAGAACCAGCCCTGCAGCTGTCCCTCCCCACTCAGCCCATCCCCACTCCCCACTGCTGCCAGCCTTGGTTTGGGATGGAGCAAGACCATTGTGGCTCATCGCCACACGCCCCAACAAATTCCAGCTGCCAAACACTTGGGAAAGTGTTTCTTTTTCCCAAAAAAAGCCTCAGGGCTTGCTTACGATTCCCAGCCTCCAGGCTTCCCATCCCAAATGCTCCCATGGACTGTTAAAGGTCCATCAACACATTTGAATTGGGCAGTAACCGGGGCTGGTGTTTTTGTTGGACGGTGACCCGGAGCCAACACTCGGCTTTGAAGCTCCTCTGGCCACCACTCACCCCGGCAATTATCCACCACGGGCAGAGGCCACCTACCTCTGTGGGTGCTGTGGGGCTTCAGGAGCGTTTCCAGGCTGCTTTGAAGACAAAAAATGGGCTAAGTGTTAAGAGTTAGTGTGATTTGAGCGAGTGGAGTGGCTGGGGATCTCTCGCTGTGGCGCTCACGCTCTGCTCAAGTTTGCTCCTGCAGAGCAGAGCTCCTGTTATTGATGCTCCTCCTCTGGAAGGACCCACATCAGGACATTTTGGATCCTACCTCTGGAAAAGGACACAAATTTGGGACATTTTGCGTCCCTCCTCTGGTAAAGGACCCAAGCCAGGACATTCTGTTTCTTTCCTCTGGAAGGACCCAAACCAGGACATTTTGGGTCCAACCTCTGGAAAAGGATCCATGCCAGGGTATTTTGGATCCCTCCTCTGGAAAAAAGACTCAAACAGGGATATTTTGGGTCCATTTTCTGGAAGAGGACTCATGATAGGATATTTTGGGTCCCTCCTCTGTCAAAGGACCCAAACTGGAACATTTCGGGTCGCTGCTCTGGAAGGACCTAACACAGAACATTTTGACACCACAAGCAGTTCTGTGGGCACCTTTTTTCTGCATGAATTTACACGGTTTTTGTTAAACCTGGTTATCTTCAGCTAAACTTAAAAAAAACCCCACTTGGGTCAAAAGAAGGTTCTTACTCCCTCTCAATCTTCAGTACTGTGTAAAAAAAAATTTGGTTGGATGTTACTTTCAAGCTGTAAGAGCAGAACTTTCCCACGCTGCCTCTCCATTTAGCAGGGAACATGCCAGACCTGTAATCACGATCTTTATCCCGAGACATGCTAAAAAACAAAATGTTTCTGAACTGCTGAAGGTAGGTGAACATTTCTCAGAGTGTCACATATTAAGGTGGTGTCTAACGAGCTCCATGTCCCACTTATAATTGAAACAGAAGAGAGTATTCACTTTTCATTCATTTTAAAAAGACTATTCAAATACCCTTTCATCTCCACTAAACAGCCTGCCATGTATTTGAAGCCATTTTATATATTGTTTCTACAGACATCCAAAAAAACAGAGGTGAGTATTTTGGAACATTGATAGAAAGATGCAAAGGCTTGTGAGGCACTGAATGGCTTCAAGCTGCCTCAAACACATTCATCTTCCCAAGAAGAATTAGGCACAGTGTGATTCATTTTAATAGCAGAAGAAAAATAATACTACGATGTAGTGCTAAGTTCCCAACCTTTGATGGTAGACTAAAAAAAGAGAGAGAGGGGGAAAAAAAAAACCTTTCTTCCCTTATGTTGTTGAAGTCTCCCTACACCCATCCGTTATGTCCAGCTTATCAATTAAGATGAACCCCATGAACTTCAGATGGTTTTTTTAAAACAAGGCACCATCCATTTAAATGTGTAAAACTGCCTGCAGCTCCCTTGAACTGCAGGATTCAGTCCCCAGCTCTGTGTACTCAGTGTGAAGTTGAGCCCTTTGATACAAGTTTTACTGATGTTTTAAATGAAGTCTTCTCAAACACACAACATAACCCAGATAATTTAAAACCTCATAGAAAAAATAGGGTGGAGAGAGGGGAAGAAATAAAAAAAAAGCCCTAGTCAGTGCCATTGGTGAGGCAGAAGCAAAGGGCTGGCTCTGGTTACCAACAGGACAGACCAAAAGCAGTTCCACAATTGCTTTCCCAGCGTTTCTCGCTTGAGCCGAGGAAGGTCTGGGCGACAGCTGGGAGACAAATCCATCCCTGAGATGGGCAGCGTCCCTGAGGAACAAATTAAGCTCATTCAGCTCTAAAATAGGTTTTGTACCATAAATACGGGTGAGGGGAAGGCGTGTGGGGAGGAGCTCCCTGTGTTTGTCCTGCTCAGCAGCTCCCAGCACCTCCCGCCCCAGTTCACCTTGGCCAACGTGGCCACGTGAGCCAGGGCTTTACAGAGCTGGGCTTTGCCCCGACCTTCACAAAGCTGCGTTCACTCTGGCATGGGATGCAGGGGAGCAGTCCCAGCTCCACGACATCCGGGGAAGGCCGTGACCATCCCCAAAACCCAACACCAAACCCACCACACGTGCCATGAGAGGAGCTCCAGCCTGGGGACCACCACATCCCTTTGGGTGTCACACCCCGGCTCCATCAGGGAGCTCACCAGTGCAGTCTGGAAGCAAGACCGGGCTGAATTTGCAGGTGATTTACCTGAAGGAGCTGTGGATTATTTAATCCTCCCGCTGAAGAGCAGCTCCAGCCTTTGCCTTGCCTCCCTCCTAGCAGGAACAGCCCCTGCCAAGGCAAGGAGAGAGAGGGCAGAGCTCACCAGCTCTTTCCAGCTACCACCAGAGATGAGGAAAAAACCCTTTTAAGGCATTAAGGGTGAAAAAAAAAGTCAAGACAATATTAATTTGAAAAATATAAAATTTTAATAAAGGCTACATCTCTTAATTACAATAATTATTGTACCAAGTAATTTTTTTTTTTAAATGAAACTCTTTATAATGCATAATTTACAGTATAAGTAGAACAAAATGCCATGGCAAAAGTCATGAGTACAGGACTTGTAATAAAAGGCATAAAATATATTTATACATAAACCCCTTAAACAAACAAGGGAAAGCTTGAACCCTGAATATAGGGCGACGCATGGTCTGTAACACCATGCAGGCACAGGTACTGTACTGATTAAATTCAAAAAACACTAGAGATAGTGTATTAATATTTCCACCATACATTTTCTACAATATATACAGACTTACACAAAGTAGCAATGGCAAACAGAACGCACAGATTAACTTAATCAACACAAAACCCAACTGTTGAAATGCAAGGTCTTTCTCGGGAAAGGGTTGTTCTGCCCCAAAACCCCCACCCCACGGAGCTCCGGAGCCTTCGCCCGCATCTCCCACGGCCTCGCGTGGGTGTTCGAGGTAAGGCAGAGAAAAACCCAACCGGAAAAAGCCCCAAGCAAACCCCACCACACAAGGACTCACACGCTCCACACCGAGCTGAACACGCCCTGTCGCAGCTACACGGCCTTGAAACGCAAGTAGTGCTAACATTGAACAGCTAAAAACCTTAGCTCTGTGGAATCCACACGGGCTTCTGACCTCGTGGACATGGGAATGGGATGGCTCCTTCTACAGCTCTCCCAGGCTCGGGGTTTTGCTCTACCTTGGGCACCACTGAGAGCAGCAAAGCAAAAACCTCACCCCGCCGAAATCCATGGACAAAATAACCTGCTGTTGTTGTTGTATTGCATCTAAATAGAGTTAATGTTTAAGACCTTTGTTTCAAATTAGAGCAGCATAGATTAAAATGCACTGGTCTCTAGATGAATGGTAGGACAGTATTTTTATTTCGGCTTTTATTATTATTATTATTATTATTATTATTTCTTTAGGAAAGTTTTATCTTCACTCGGAGAAAATACTGGGCACGCCCTCACTCCTTCCCTCCTCCCCCTTCAAAAAAAAAAACCCATCATGAATGCGCTCATCGCCAAACTCCTAAATTTTAGATAGTGGGAAAAACGTAAAAAAATAAAATAATCCTTCCTCCCCTCACCCCACTTCCCAGCCCCTCTCTTCTCCATTGTTAAAGCAGCATATCCAAAAACTGGACTTAAGGGAAAACAGACTGTTCAATAAATATCAATAAGGATTACGGTTAAGGTAAGCTATACACAGTTTCTCTTAGTCCATAGATTTCAGATCCCCAGGAAATCATATATTATGTATGGAAGTCTCTCAAACACGGTCTGCATCTCCAATAGCCAACAGTGGTCATGTTTCTAATAAATAGTCCAGGGTTTTTATCATCTCAGTACCCAACTCATGAATAATAAATGCCATTTTTTTCCTCTAAGGCTAATTCAGCAAAGTCTTCGTAGACTTCACTTTTTTTTCTTCATTGGTTCAAAACTTTTCCTTCAGAGTTTTTGTTTTTTTTCCTCTTTCCTGGTCATCACTACTGTTGTGTGTCCAAAGACTTTTCTAGCTTAACTTTTCTTAAGAAGCACAGATGCCATCAATCGATCCTTTCCACTTTCCCGAGGATCCTTCCCTCGTACATGGGCAGGATGGTTTCGTCTTCCCAGACCTCCTCAAACACCGCGCCGCAGTCGAACTCGTCGCTGGCTTTTTTGAAGTAGTATCTGTGGTAAGGAGAATTAAAACACAGAGGTTTAAAAAAAAAAAAAATCAAAAGGTAGAAAGAAAAGGATGCTTTGCCAGTTCTTTCATAACCACAACATTTCCAGTTTCTCCCTCCTAAGGATGTTCGAGGTTTAAAAAACCTCAGGGGTGCTCAGGTCCGGTGACCTGAAAGCGTCCCCGGGGCCGCAGGGATGCGATGGGATGGAAGGAGCAGGGCTGTGAATGCTCCTCAGGGGTGACAACAGCTTCTCCAGTGAGCAGATTATACACACTGGCAGTGGATCTCCCCAGCCGTAAAGAAAATTAGAAAGCGCGGTGATCTCTGGTCAAATATCTCATTTAAAAATAAATAAATAGGATTTCAAAGCCAAGCATTCTTAAGGTTCCCCTTTCTGCCCACCTTCTTTCTTTCATGTGTTTTCTTGTTTCAAAGCTGAAGCCCAACATTAAAATTAGCAACTGTTATTAAAAGGATGGATGAAAAGCCAACCATCCCAGCTTCCTGCAACGCAGGAGCTGAATCTCTGCGGTGTTCCCGCTGGAAAAAACACCCTGGACTTGGGACAGCGCCATTCCCGGGTCCACACTAAGTGACAGAAACTCCTGCCTTTGCTTCCCGAGGCTCGGGAGCAGTGGGAGAGCCCGGTCCAGCCCCTGGGCCGTGACACGGGGAGGTCAAGTAGCAGTGTCCTGCATTCCTGCTCTTTTGCTCCGGGTCGTTAGATCATGAAGCCAACGCTCCCAGAGACAAAAAGCACCCCCACCCCTCCTGTGTCAAACAGTAAGGACCCCTCTATTATCCTGAATTAGACCGTTCAGCTTCTTGATTAAAGGTTCCTTTTATCCCGTTTGGAGCTTTCTTCCTTCTAAGGCTGCTTAATTGCATATGCACAAATGAAGGGCTTCCATACAGAGGGGTAGCATTTAGGGAGTCTGTCCGTCTGCCGCCGAACACCTCCTTGGAGATCCCTGCTTTCCCTTGGAAAAGGGCTTTGCCATCTGATTGCCAGGGAGGGAAAATATTCCATCAGATGGATTACAAAGAAAAAAAAATATATATCTCTATTAAAAAAAAATTAAAAAAAAAAAAAAAAAATTAACCCTTCCCCTGTAGCTTCCAGACAACTTGGGTCGGCAGATGTTTGTCAGGGAAAAAGGGGTTTGTAATTATGATTTTCTTTAGGATGGAGAAGGAGATCAAATGAAGCTCACTTTTACTACTAAAACTGGACGAGCCACAGCAGGGCCTTGGAATCTGGCATTTTTATTTAGGGACTTGTTCTATGGTGCATTTTTGAAATAGTCACATCGCCCTTCAAATGTCTTTATTTTCAGGGTACATTAAAATTATCTTGGTAGGTGGATAAAAGATCCCTCTTTTTGGTCAAAGAGATGAAACCACCTCCAATTAGCCCAGGTATGGTTAGGATGTATTTTTGTAAAGTCATTCCAAGCAGAATGGACACATGTTGCACCTTTAATGGCTCAGTAAGGAAAAAACATGTTATTCGAGTCCTTCAGAGCCTGCACTCATGGAAGTCAATGACCCAGCTCCCACCAACTTCCATGTTGCAGGTCTAGGCCACAATTCCCCAGGACAGCAGCCCTGAAATAAACCCAAAAAACCCAAGGAAAGTTTGAATGAATTACAAAGAACTTCCCTTTCCCTCTCCCCTGTCCAGATAACAGCCCCTCTTCCCAAGAACCTCCTCCCCAAGCCCAAGCCCTAGCTGTGTTTACAAAACTTTTATTTGAGAAAACACGCTATGACCTTTTACATAATTACAACCTTATTTCACAGAGAAACGGGGAAAAATAAGAAAAGGAGGAGGGCAAAGCAAAAAGAAAAAAAAGAACATCCACCCCCACAACATCTTCAAACAAGTCGCTCTGCTCTTATTTGCTCAGCAATGGGCTTTCCATTGAAACATATTTTATGCGGCAAGCTTTGCTCCTTTTTTTTTTTTAAATTTTATTTTTTGGGACATCTGGCACCAATCGAGGCGCGCGGGCCCGGCCTTGCAGCTCTGTTTTGAACCGCTGCCATCCCCAGATTACCCGACACCACCCACTTTTCTCTGTGCGTGTATGTTTGTTTTCTGTTAACGCCATCAGTATTAAATCACTGCTTAATTCCTTCTTTTTTCTGAATTTTTTTTGGGGAGGTGGCGGGGGGGGGATGGAAAGCCAGGGCTGCGCTTCCCCGGCGGGGCTCTGGCATCGCGGGAGCCCGCGGTACCCGCCTCGCAAACTGATCCAATCAATAAAGAATTTGGAGAGTGGAGCATTTCTGCATGTCTTTGTGCATTAAATGAAAGGCGAGGGCTTCAAAGACATGCTTATTAAATGTGCCTTAAAAAGAAATCAATGCCAGATGTGACCAAAGCAGCCTAGTTAGTGCCTCCCCGTAACACACACGCTACTCCGGGCACTGCGGACCTCTCCCCTGAAGGTCACCCGCAGTTTCACTCAAAGTCCAGCCAAAAGTCAAAGCTTAGATCAAAATGATTCCCTGGAGGTACACACATTTGTGTAATTAGTTTCACCTTGTGTCTGTGCAAGATAAAATACTGGGCACGTACCCAAGTTCCTTTTATAAATTTCTGTATTGTCTTTACCCAGGTGTAAAGGGGTGAGATCTAAGCAAAAGGTTGTTTCATCCTTGTCAGTCACTTAAAAACATTTTCTAAAGTAATTACAGTCTGACAAGGCACAAATAATTGCACCTGCAGGGGCTTTTGGGCCACAGAGGTTTTAGGAGCCTCGTCCTGCACTTGGGCATCACATGAGAAATGTCACAGAAAACAAATAAACATTAAAAAAAGCTGGGTTTTTTTGGGGGGGATGGGACTACACAGCCACTGGGCAGTGGCAGAGCAGTGGTGAGGCCAAGGAAATTGGTCTGCAAATGAGGAGGAGCACAGTGGGAGAGGCTTTAGGGGCTGGGAAATGGCACTGGGGTGGCAGAAGCCCAGGGATTCTCCTGCAGGGTGTCCAGGCTGGGTGTACCTGCAGGTTGGTGCCATCCAAGGGCAGCTGGGTGGGCTGCAAAGATGGTTTTGGGGAGGAACTGGAGTATTTCAGCCCTGCTGTGCAACAGCCATAGAGAGACCCCAGCCTGGCATCCCTCAGCCTGGGAATGCCCAGGGTGACCAAGCCCTGGCTGTACAGGTGGACTTCCCAAAGCTAGAGAGAGGCCAGGGATGGGGCAGCAAGCCAGGAATTCATTGTACCAAACCCAAATGAGCATTTGGAGCTTAAATCAGAGGCTGCCAGTTACAGGGTAAGGAACCCAGCTCTCTGAAGCACCACCAAATTCAGTGCAAATTCAAAAAAAATAGCTGGAATGGCCCTCTCCTGCCCACCCTGCAGGAGAAGTGGCCAAGAGAGAACCCCAAGAGTGCCCAGATCCACTGGGAAAGGGCAGCCAAGAAGAGCCAATGTGAAGCTACTGCCAAGGGAACTAAGCTGAGGAAGCAGCAAACTGGTTAAACTGGGAGATGAGAGCTATAAACCAGACCAGCAGGGTTTGTTGGTGTTTCTGAGGAGGAACTGGGTATTGCTGGTGGAGCTTTCCCTGCAGGGCAGAGGTTTTTTTCCCCCCCCTAATGAAGAGAAAAGTGAGGGAGCTCCACCTCCATGTCCCTCAGCAGCACCATCCCAGTCTGTCACTGACCCCATTTATGGCCACACCACTGCAAAAACCAATCCAAAATTAGATAATTAAACACTAGGCAGAAGAGGCCAGCACCCAGATGAACGCTGACCCCAGTCTGGAATCGGAATCCCAGTGCTCCATGCCTTTGCCACAAAGCCATCCCAGACCTCCCTGGTATTGAAGCTTTTTGGAGAAGGGCTGGGGCACAGGTCCTGATGCAGCTGGGGAGGTAGGGAGGAGGGGGCCCTGCAGCCAAGGCACCTCTCTCCATCTCCATCCTGCTGCTGGTTTGAGTGGGAAGAGACTAAGAAGATCCACAGCCTCTGAAAATCCCAAGGGTCGCTGCAGCAGCCCTGCAAAGTACCTGCTGATTCTTTTGAGGCGTTGTAACACACCAAAGAACAAACAAATCACACATTCTTACCTGTAATTTCCCTTTTTGCTCAGCTGTTCTTTAAAGTGCCCAAGTGTCAGGCTCTGGGCCTTTAACATCCTCCTGTAGGGAATTTCTTCTCCGCAAAAAAAATAGGTGACAACCAGCTCACCAGACTGAGAGGTGTGAACAACTGGCAGTTTCTTTGGCTCTTTGTGACTGCAAGACAGAAAACACACACAAAACCCTCTATTTTTCCATCTGAGAACAGGCTGTTTCACCACACTCCAGCCAGCAGTGGAGCTGGTGAATGCTGTCAGAAATACCCCGGGCGTGACCCAAAAATCAGATTCTCCTGTTCTGCCTGGGAATTCGTTGGGATGTGTTTGCACAGCCCTTTGCTGGGCTTCCAGTGGGAATCATGGAATGCAAGGGACCTTAAAGATCATCCAGTTTCAACCCCCTGCCATGGGCAGGGACACCTTCCACTGCCCCAGGCTGCTCCAAGCCCCATCCAGCCTGGCCTTGGGCACTGCCAGGGATCCAGGGGCAGCCACAGCTGCTCTGGGCACCCTGTGCCAGGGCCTGCCCACCCTCACAGGGAAGGATTTCTCCCTAATATCCAACCTAAATCCACTCTCCCTCAGCTTGAAGCCATTCCCCCTTGGGATTGTGGCATGGCAGGGACTTCACAGCATCTCCTGGATGGGGGAGCTGAGGGATGGAGGTCGGGCTCACCCTCCCCAGCGAGCCCCAGCACTGCACACCCAGGATTTTAAAGGCTCTTTTCACCTGCCCTCACACAAAACATCTCCCAAGCTTCTTCCTCATGTCCAAACCCACCAGGCCACAAAGCAAACCCCCCCTGCCAGACGCTTCACCTCAAGCACCCAGGTAATCTTATTTTTCCCAGTGAGGATAAAATTAACTGGATTCTGCCATTTGCACCAAAGCAACGCTTCTTAAAGAATAATTAAAACAATATTACCCAGCAAAATGGCAACACTCTAGTGAATGCCATGCAGCCAAATCTACAATTGCTTCTGAGGCAATGTACACTTGGCATGTCAAAAGGTCACAAAGTGTTAGTCCGCAGTAATTTAGTCTTCCTAATTTGTTCTAAGTCTTTGTAGAGTGGTTTCAGAAAAAAAGCTGCTAGCAAAGACAGCTGGTGGACTTAAGGTCAACCAATTAAAAATGAAAGGCTCTAGTCAGGTGGCTCAGTCTGGACTTCAAACATTACTCATTGCTTAAGATGAAGAGGGTAAGAAAGAAAACTTTAATTATTTAGGCCATTTTAGACCTCTCTGTAGCAGATTTCTTGTTAAAAGAACCATCCTGTAATTAGACTAATCCAATCTTTGTCCACTTTACAGGAATGCAAGTTAAAAAGAGCCAGAGACAAGATTTGAAAATGTTTTGTTCTTTCTTTAAGAAGAATGTTTGAAAGACGAAGTTTCAGATATAAGAATTTCCTCTCCTTTCAAAGCGCAAACCATTTAATGAAAATGTAATTATGAGCTATTTATTTATTTATTTATTTATTTATTTCCCAATCCTTTTCTGCACGTGCAATACTCACTCTTCTGTCGTTAGACTTGCATTGCAGAAAGGGGTGCTTCCCCCCTGAATGGCAGCCGAGTGGTTTCGGTCCCTCTGCTGATTTGAGGTTGAACATCTGTAGTGGGGAGGGGGAAAGCAAGTGGGGGGAGAAAAAAAAGAGAGAAAACAACTTTAAGAAAAAAATTGTTGAAATACAATCTTCTTAATTGAAGTCTCCTGTGGGTCGTTAAGTTCGCTCTTTGTATCAAGCCTCACATGTTGTAAACAATCAAAGGAAGAATTAAAAATGCTGTGGGCTAATTTATCCTTCCATACCCAAATGAACGATAACCAGTCCAATTCCCCACTTGGTATGTAGCTGGAGCCCGTCCCAGAGGAAAAACGGGCAAATTACAGCCATCAAAAGAGTGGAAGTAATAGCCTCGGATTCAAACTATTTGTGCTGGTGCAGGGTGGGGATGGAACACGGAGGCTCACCCTCCAGGCTCGGCCAGGCCGTGCCATCACACGTGCCCACAGCTGCCCCTCTGCCAGGACGGGCAGGACACATCCACGCCCACCCACCCGCAGAGCTCCCCCAGCCCCGTCTGTCCCCACGTTGGGACGAGGAACGTCCTTCCCGCGGCCCTTACCGCGGCTTCTGCGGCTTGGAGACCTCGGCCAGGCGGCGACACGCTTCCTCCAGCTGGGCCAGGGTGTTGGGGGGTGTCAGCGGGGGCATGGCGGGGTCCTGCACGAAGGGGTGGGCGGGCTGTGCCCCGCGCGGGTGGCTGCCCGTCCCCCACGGGTGGTGGCGGCCGGGGGCCCCCTTGGCGCAGTCGGAGCTGTAGGCCTTCTTTGTGCTTTGTGTGCTTGGGGAAGGGAAGGAGTCGGGTTAGAAAAGCTGGAAAATATGACTTTAATAGCAGCTCCTATTCTGCTCGCTCCCTCTCAAAAGTCTGTCATAACATGAAAGGAGGTTTATTGCCAAAAACATGACATTTTTGTGGTTTTTCTGGTTCTGCGGAACAGCTTTTATATTAAACCGGAGGAGCAAAGAGTCTCATTTGTTTTTAGCGATTGTAAAAATAGACAGCCCATGTAATATATAAATATTTACCGGGAGCGATATTGCTGTAGACAGCTGCGTATTTACCTATGGGGCTTGTGCTTATTTTGTCTCTCGCTCTCCAGCATCCACTGCCAGACATTCTGCGCCCGATCCGCTTCGCCCCCCGGGAGCTGCACCCCACCAGGGCCGGGCAGCCCCCCGTCCCCGGCCGCTGGGGCCACGCTGTCCACTCCTCGGCCCGGCCTCTTCAGCAGCGTCCCCGTCCTGCTGGTGGCAAAAAGGGACAAGATCCCATCGTCAGCCCCCGTCCCCATCAGCCCCACCGCAGCGGGATGCCGGGTGATGGTTTGGGGCGGGTGCAACGGAGGTGTTGGTGACTTACCCGAAGGGCTCCAGCAGAGCGAGAGGGGGGTCAGTGTTTTTGGGGTGGCCCTTGCACTTGGGGTAGCAGTAGTAGTCGCCGCCCGCCGGGCAGCAGCACTGCGCCCGCTGCGCCGCCTCGGCCTCGATCTGCTCCTTCGTCTTGGGCACGGTGTGGTGGTGGATGTAGTGGTGGTGGACGTGCTTGGTGGTCTGCTTGGTGATGAAGCCCTTGCCCACCAGGGCGCAGGCGGCCAGCGAGGCCGCGCCGGGCGGCAGCTTGCCCGTGGGCAGGCGGTCGGGCGAGCGGGCGCGGGGGCTGTGCCGGCCCACGCCGGGC